>CAEGAF010046595.1:0-39477 GCA_903067075.1 Micropoecilia bifurca
TCTTGCTTTTCTGCAGCAGACATTCTGCTAATATGCATTCTCACGGCTGTTTCGCTAGGAACAGCTATTTTTCTAGTTCACAATGTATTTTTCTTGTTAATTTCAGAATGTAATAGATGTGTTTCTGATTCTTTTGAGGTTTTTCACCTATGGGCTATATGTGCTATGTGGACTATTATACAGAAATAAAGATGAGTCAACATAATTAAAGGCTCTTTGAGTGAAATCCAGTTCAAAGCTTCACAGTAGAAACTATTCCTTTCGAGTGGGGAATCACACAGCAAACCAAACCTGAAGAACTTGACATTAATATTTTGTAAACATGTATAATTTTCTTCTCGGGGTGGATTGCTATGAAACAAAAAGTTTGTAAAAAGTCATTAAAGTGTTTACAAACCTTGAAGTTCTGTTAAAACAATTAAATTCTGTATTAGAAAATAAACATTTTTACTTCCTGGAATAAAAGTGTTGTTCTGCTTCTGACCGCTAGATGGCAGTGTTTGACATCCACATCTTATTTAAGGTCGGTTCGTATCTTTTGCAGATCGTTTAACTACATTTCTTGCTGTTTCATTGTTTAATACTCATGTATTCTTTGTTATTAATATTTAGGGAGATATTTTTGAACAACTTTGTGGCTGATTTAAGTTATTTCAACATTGTCTTTCATCGTTTGGTGGCCTAAACTTGGTTGTCACTACTGGACTTTACTAAATAATTTAATTTTTCTATTGTATCTTTGCTTCCTACTTTTGTGGACTTTTTATACTTTTTACTACTTTTGATAACATTTAAATTTCTGCAACATTTTAATTATTTGGATTTTATTCTTATGCTGACATTTTGTGTGATTTAGCTTTTGACCACAAGGGGGCACTAGCAGATATTAGTTAGAATATGTTCAAAGTTACTACCATCCAGCCCTTACAGCCAAGAAGCCTGATTTTTTAAAAATGATTTTCTAGAGTCTGATTACTATTCTGTGGAGTTCCTGCTGCTGGAGGATTCATGCTGTCCAATCGTTTTTCTCCTTGTAGACATTCAGGGCTGTGCAAAGCATAAACAGTTACGGCTGCAATCAAAACACCCACTCAGATGATTTGTGAAGGCTGGCTGGGGTAGAGGAGACATGAAATCCTCTCTTCGTCTTTCAACTCGGTGAACCTACACATCAGCACATTCCAAACAGGTCAAATTTATGCCTGAGTTTTGACTTTTTTTGCAGCTTTAAGTGATAATTTACTGTAAACCACTGAAGCTTATTTAAATTGACTATATTGAATTTTTTTCTTTTTAAATGTTTTAAATGTAATGTTTTTATAGTTTGTTCAAGTATCAAATTATGAAAATAACTTCAGTTATTTGTTTCCACTCCTTTGTTCATTATGCATATAAAAATAAATGCATTTGTTTCACCAGATCACATTAAATTGCATTTTATCTCTGCTAAATGAGTTTCTGCTTCCTGCTTTAGTAGAAACAACCAGCTCTGTTTTGTGTCTGCGTTTCTCCATCACCATGGCAACCTCAGACTAGCCAGCGCGACGGGCTGTGGCTGCAGATTGACCATCTCATGTCGCATCTCTGCCTAATCCCGTAATCCTCCCCTGGTTGCACTCTCACCACCCCCACGATCGGATTAAAGGCTGCTGACCTCAACACACACACACCTGACACACTCACACACACACACACAAACCTGCTGGCCTAAATATCTGCTTCCTGCTCACACACTGAAGCAATTCACCCAACAAACATTATAAAATTAAATTTTAAAAAAATTCAACCGATAATCTGTAATTTTAATTTCACAAAGAAATCTCTTAGTCTGACCTTAATTCTCCATCATAGGCAGTCAACTAGTTTGCAAGCTTGTCTTTCCTAGATGTGAGTTTGAACTTAAGTAGCTGATTTCTTTGTGAAAAATAAGGAAAACCTGATTTTTTTTTTTCAAAGAGACATGTTCACAGGAAGGATCTTGGTGTCCTTAAATACCGGCTTTGCAATTCCAAATACAACTTTTCCACCTCTGGATGCTGCTATTTGCTCATATTTCACAAGGTGAGCTGTATTTTTGTCTGATCTGAATGCATTATCTTTACTTTGACTCATTTTGATGTTTATTGAGAGATTCTGTTTCAGTTTTTGTTGCGTTTATTTTGATTTAATTCCTATTTTTGCAATTAATCTGCCTTTAATCTGCATTTTCACCCACAACATTTGCAGAAAGCCACAAGAATCTGAATGTTCTTCTGTGATCTAAAACAACATATGGTGAAACTAAGCTGCCGACAGGTCAGAGAGCAAATCTTCAAACTCTTAAGACGGCTGGAACATGGATGCTGCAGCACCTCAGCTGCCATCTTTAGGGATTAGGACCGAGCTGGATGTCAGAGTACAAAAGAAAACTGATGTAATCTGGTGATCAGTTTAAATATCTGCATGTTTCTTAACAAATCTGTCAGTTTTGTTTTAAACTTTGTAAGACTCAAACACTGGTTTACAGCGCTGCTCTCAATAAATTTACAGATGATTGCTTCACTGAAAGTGGCCGCTCTAGATGTCTGACTTTCTCAGCAGCCTCATCTATCAAAGCTGATCATTGTGATTAATAGGGAGAAGGTCTCAGACAGATGAAAGGATCAGGTTAATTTTAGATTAATAGTGTTAAAAATGACTGAGTGATGTTTTTATTTTAATGTCAATAAATAAGAACTGTAATAACACAATCTGCAATTAATTTCAATGCTAATCATATTTTTACATTCAAGAAAAAAAATAGAATGTGTGTGGTTAAATTTAAGATATATTTCTTATTATTCGTAAGGTATGATGTGTTGTGTATTTATGTGTGGTCATTATTTTACCTTCAGTGGACAGCACAAATATTTATTTTAGTTTAGAAAAATCAGAGAAATTCAGGCTTTAGACTTAAGCTAATAATTCATCAGACTCAAGCTAACAGGTAAACATCAATAAAGTATTTTAATTTCAACTCTAAGCAGAGCTAAGCTAGCAGCTAATTAAAGTCATAACATCTAAACGTATAAAAACTCAAATTGGCCATTAGCTTGATTCACTTGACTCTCCTTAGGTGTTAGCTATACCTTAGTTTGATTCTCATTATCTGTTATCTTGACTCCCGTTAGGGTTGGCTTGACTCCAGTTAGCCGTTAACTTTACTCTTGTTATCCATTAACTTGACCCTAGTTAGACGATAGCTTGACTCTAGTCAGCCGATTTCTTGACTCTCATTATCCGTTTGCTTAACTTTCATTAGCTGTTAGCTTGACTCTAGTTAGCAGATAGTTTGACTCTCGTTATCCATTAGCTTAACTCTCGTTAGCCGTTAGCTTGACTCTCACTAGCCATTAGCTTGACTGTAGTTATCCGTTAGCTATAATCTTATCTGTTAGCTTGGCCCTAGTTAGCCGGTAACTTGACTCTCACTATCCATTAGCTTTACTTTTCTTAGCCATTAGCTGCACTAGTTAGTCATTGGCTTGACTCTCATCAGCCAGTAGCTTGACTCTAGTTAGCTGTTGGCCTGACTCTTCCAAGGGAAGCTGTGGAAACAGAAACATAACGAGGCTTCTCCAACTGAGCTTCATTTCTTTTTCATAAAAGCAGCTCTGGAGGCAAGATGTGGTTTATTCAAAGCAATCAAGCTTTGAAATTGCAATAATTTCCAGAGGTTTACATGTTTAAATACTGCTACTCTTATCAAACGGCTTGTCTCCATCTCCAGCCTCATTTAGAGATTAAAGAAATCTCCCTGAAATGTAAAATAAACTACAATTTGAAGCAATTTGTCCAGACGTTTAAAGCTTTCTCTGAATTAAGTACGCTCTCCTGAAATGCAAATATGCAATCAGGGTTTAACTGTAAATCCCAGAAAATGCTGCATAAGGACCAAACACATGCAGCCCTCCAATCCTCAAGCAATGAATCTCTAATTTGGGACGAACAGGTTGTGCAGCATAAGCAGAAGAGCTCGACAGGGCAGCAGAGAAATGCTAAATGGAAAATGTTGCAAAGATTGGATAAATAATTCAGAGTTCAGGTTTTTACAGTTCTGTGTAAATTGAAAATAATCCTAACATTTCATTCCATCACTCTCTAATCATCACTTTTAGAAAAATGATAAATTAACTGAAAAGTAGATAAGTATTATGTTTTTTACATGTTTAATTCATTCATATATATCCAAACACAATGTTTAGCTTTGCTTTGAGAACTTTTAGGTTTCCATCCAAGCAAATTCCTGGTGTTCTTTCCCATAACCAACCTGGTTGACAAGCTGGTGTCCAGTTATTCTGATGCAAAGTGAGGCACGCTGATATGGAGGCTCCTTGATAAAAAGATGAATAGCAGGCTCCCCTTTTTCTCTCTTCACATAGTTCCCATTCAACCTGCATGAAAAGATCCGTCAAAACCAGTCTGGATTTCGAATCAGAGATGAACTCTGGGGTCAGCAACGGCTGCTTCAAACACTTCATATAACCAGCTGATTATGTTCACCAAATTTTATTCAAGCAAGTAATAAAATGACTCAAATTACAGCGTAGTAAAAAATACTGTCATCAAACAGTAGTTTCATAAAAACTATTTTCAAAAGATTTATACAGAAACCTTTAACTGCCAGAGTATGGCAATACCTTTTGCATCTTGTTATAATGACAACATTTTCTCATTTATAACTTTATTTAGTATTTTTAAAAAAACATCTAACAACAGTTGCAAGAAGTTTTTATCTGTTTTTGGAGACTTTAGCAACAACAAGTGAAACAGAAATTGCCTTTACAGAAGCGAGAAGCGAGTGTTGTCGTGTTCCCTTTCCACTTAAACACTGCAGTCATTATTGTATTTAGATCACATGCAAAGTGGAAAAACACAATCCAATGTAACTAATAGAAATATTTGACTGCAGTACCACCGTTGAACCCATATTGGTATTTCAGCTTCCCATGCTGTATTTCCTTTCAGATATTTTAGATATGAGAAAAGTAAACGAATGAGGAGAGCCTGCAAACTGCATGCAGAAAACCTTATCACGATTGACTGAAGCAAACATACAAAATTTCACCTGTGAAATAAATAAAAACAACATCCTTTTTTGTTTAGTTGTATTTCCTTTAAAGTCTCCAAGGTGACTCCTGACTCCAGCAGATATCAGACTCTCGTATTTATCTTTAGTTTCTTCACAGCCGGCCTTGGTGGGTATTCATCGTGTTCCCCTGACACAGATAAATAAATAAATCACATCTCTGTCAGACATAAAGTAAAGCTACTGCAGAATTGATCAAAGCATCTGAATGCAAATGGAAAATGATGCAGCACTTTTAGCTTAGAAACGACAGAAAGAAGATTGAAAAGAGTTTAGTTGTCTTTGTTATATTGTCAGTATGTATCAGTCCAGTGTTCAGGTTTGCTTAGATGCTTCTATGGTAAATGTATTTCCTGTAAGCCAAACTAATGCACCATGAAATTGCAGCAATTTCACTGTTGTTAAAATGCAGAGATGTTAAACGATTTTCTGCTGTGTTTTGGTGGCATCACTGCTGTCACAGAGGGAGTTTAGCTCGCTGACAGCGCTTAATAATCTGACCCTTAGTGACCATGGCTCATTAACTGGACAGTCCAGCTGCACACATCATTAAACTTTCGCTTTTATTCATAGAGAGATGCATGCATGCAGTGTTTATCATTCAAACCTCCTGAGGGCAGAATGTATTGCTTTCTTTCAGCTGTGTTTGGATCCATGTATCGGTGCTAAAGAGTCCCTTTATGCTCATTAAGGTAAGGCAAAAACAAAAATACATGTTTGAATACCTCATTAAAAATACTTAATATAGAATGACAATTTTTTAAAATCATCTTTATACATTTATTAGGTATTGTTTTTATTTTTAAAAATATTTTTGTGGGGTTTTTTTCTGGTCTCAAAAATAACGTTTGTATTTTTGGGATTTTCATTTTTCATGAATTCCTTTTTTTGTACACATTTTGTCATAATATTTGGTGGGTATAACTCATTAAATAATATCTTTGTCTTTTTTTAATAATTAATTTTTTTAAATATTGGAAAACATAACTATAAATGCATCTAGGTTATGACTTTTTATATTACCTTTATTATAAAATGTCTTTATTATTACTATTGCACAATTACTTTTGGTTGTATACTCATGTTGAAATTTTATTTACATTTTTTTCTTATATTTGGATTAATTTATATTTTTTGTGTAACAGTTTTATAAACCAAAACAATCCCTGCCTTTTAAAAAATATTAATTTAAGACTTGATTTCACATTTGTTTTAAATGTACCTTTTCACTTTTTGATTGTATCACTGAATACGTTTTGTTTTTGATATTCTGACTTTATTTAGCTTATTTTGAATTTACAAAGTAATTTAAAACAGTTTCCTCAAAGGTTGCTTGGAAATAATTTAATAATTTAACTGTATAATTTTCTTGATGTAATTAATCTGTTGTTAAAATCAGATGAATACAAATTTTGATTTAATTTTACGGTTAATACGTCAGAACAGTTCTGAATATGTACGTGCTGACGTACCGGCGTTCTGACCCCGCCCCTTCCAATGACGTCACTCACTCTCCTCCAGGAGCGGAGCGTGTCGTTCAGTTCTCAGTTAGACCGGAGCAGTAATGGCTAGAAGTGGCTCGTCTGCTCAGTTTTCACCACTGCAAACTTCGCCGACTCCAAATGAGATGCATTATGTATTACTTTAAATTCAAATTTGCTTTATTTTTCTTTCCGAAGACAAATGAGTGGAGAAGAAACGTCAGAAGAGAGGCAGAAGAATAGTGATCTTCTTCTCCTTCAGGTCCCGACACTTTGTGCTGGGAGCGCTTCCAGCGAGCCAGAGGTCAGTTCAAATTAACACAAAATGTACGTTTTACTTCTTCTTCTTTTCATAGCAGCTTTTTCTGCCTCTATCTGTTATGTTTTTTTAACACTAAAGTTTGTTTGGATGAATTCGGCTTCACCTATGTAAATATATCTCTGTTCCAGTGTGTATAAACAGTTATATCTACTTTGTATTGTGTGAACTGCTGTTTAATAGTAATTACAGTAAATATGGTGCCTCTTTTTTTTTACTCTTAATATTCTTGTTATTCTTATGTAGATAAATATTACTTTTAGTAATATCTGCCTGCTATTTCTGATATTTACATTACATTGAAGCATTTGCCATTTAGTTTTTAATGCCATTTAGTTTTAGTGTGACAGAAATAATTCAGCAGCAGAGAGGTGCAGGAAAACTGGCTGTATTGAAAACAGCAGCATAATGTGTATGAAGACAAGCATTCTTAGTTGTGCCAATAAGGTCATCTGATAAGCTGAAAATCCTCTGTGTCTCTGCCACAAGCTTTAAGACGAAGCATTTGTGCTTTTTCTTCACCATCATCCTTCTGTTCTTCTTCCTCTCCAACTCAAGGACTCATTCTTCCTCCTAAATCCTGCAGACAGCTCTTGCCTTTATCGCCTTCATTTTATCCTCAAACTTGTCTGTGATTCATTTCCCTTATCTATTTCCCTCCTCTGGTTCTTCATTTTTCCTCCAGGGTGGTGCAACAGCATTTTCAGGAGGAAACTATTAGTTTGTGGAAAAAAACAAAACAAATGCAAGCAGGAAATTATATTATGATCTAATCCGATTTAACTCAGTATAACTTGAAGAGTAGCTGCTGTGACATCCTCTATTTGACCACTTTTGAATACTATGGGGTATTTTTGACCATGAAATGACTGATAGCAGCAGCTGTAACAGAGGTGGTGTTTTCTGCACTGAAAGTTTATTATTTATCACCTTGTTGCTCCTGCAATCTTTCTCAGTTATAAAATAATGAAATAGCTCTCAAAGCAAGAGACGATTGTCCAATTTGATCAACTTTTAATGTATAAAATATTTGAGACTTCCTCTAAGAATATTGATAACTGCCTATTTTAGTAGTTCACACATTTAAATATACCTTAAAATGTATCAATGTGCACAGTGGAAACCATTTTACTGAAGAAGCTAACCTCTTCTGTGTTCCTTATTTTCTTTCTTGGGGATTCAGCCAGTGAGCAACAAAGAAAATAAATTGTGCTCCTGGATTGGTTGCTTTGCAAACACCTGCCAATAGTGTGTCAAGTAGCATTGTAGCTAGCTATTTTAGCTGCAAGCTGCATTTTCTTTCAAATATTTCAGCTAATGCATTTGGTTTGGCTGTATTTACCCAGAATTCCTGCTTTTGGTGCGGTCACTGGGTCACATTCCACACCAGAGTTCACTTCAGCCAAACTGAGATCAGAGTAGGCGAACCAGAGTTTGCTATTTTGGTCTGTATTAGAGTTTTTGCACATTCACACCTCCACAAATGAACCAGACTCCTATAAAAATGGACTGGAGTTTGATTAAAGTGGACTAAACAGGGTTGTGTTACATCTAAATGAAGGAATGAATGTCAAAGCCAGTTTCAAGTGTTCAGATCATCTCAGTGTTAGATTTTTGTGAACTGGATCTGGGAGTAGTGGTACACTTTAGTTCAGCTCCAGATTGAAATGAATTGAAGATATTGGCTAAAGACAGCCATATCTGCGGCTGCGTCTCCTTCCAGCAGCTTCTGGCTCCTAGAAACAGTCATTGTAATAACAGTCACTCAGGGATTAGGACCAGCCGACTCGTGGTTAATTAAACTCTCCGACATGCTCACCGCTCCTCGGATCGCTCAGCCTGACGGAAAATGGGTTCCTAACACGCCGACTCGGATGTGAGCCCAATCCCCTGTTTGTGTTTTTCAGAGTCAGACCCAGCAGCTCTCCCGGCGGTTTGCTGCAAAGCGCATTTTTTCCCTCTGTAGTGGAAATTTCTCTGCTGATGTAAAACAAAAGCAAAATGTGTCTATGCTGCCGTTTCTCTGTGGGCTTCCTCAGATTAAAAAATAAACTTTCAGCTTTTTTCGTGCAGTTAATTCTTCCAGTGTTCCGAGCCGTTGAACAGCAGATTCCAGTTCCGGTGTTTATCTTTGATCGCGTCAATGTGAGTTTATTGATCAGAGATCAATGTTGCTCATTTCCTGCCCTGAAGGAGGCGTTTTATCGCCGACTGCAGAACGAGGCGCCCAGAGGTTCTGGAGCTTCACTCTGCTGGATGTTTGTTTATGAAGAGCAGAGGCCCAGATGGAGACAGGAAGCCGGTTCTGGTTCAGTCCAGATCAGATCAGACCGGTCTGGTTTCAATCCAGCTCGGCTGGATTTAGAGGCAGATTTATATAGTTAACCATCCATTCATCCATCCAATCATCCAACCATGAGGACTTGGTGAATGTTGCTATGGCGACTGTCATCCCGGTTTCCTTCCATGACTCTGTCTGACCTGATAAAGTCCTGAAAATAGTCGGCCATGAATATTTAAACCGTCTCCAGTATGAAATCTATCAGCTCATCGACTGAAACCATTTGGACTCACTTTGCACTTTGTCAGATTTATGCTTCCCTCTTCTGTCGAACGTTTTACACACATCTACATTTATCTAAATGTATGACGTGTCATTCTGTCCCTTTAGTAAAAACATTTGGGCTTTAATGTAAAGAGCTTTCATTAGAGCATTGAATCCTGACTCTTAAACCCCTTTAACGCCTGGAGCTGCATCGGCAGTCAGATGTCTACTCATTTTAATGGCTTGCTTCATAAATTCATTACAGTGAAATAATGAGATCTAAGTGGAGTCCTGACACTTTTCACCTGGAGGCTTGCAGCAGACTTTACCTAAAGTTCATAACTCTCTGTTTGCTGCTCTGAATATTAACTATAAATCATTAGTCTATGAAAACAAACACCTGCGTGGGAATGAAAGTCCCTCCTCTCCACCACATTACGTCTTTAATGACGATAATCAGCTGAAGGCTTTTTCATAGCAGCTCTTGCAGCCTGTGTCGCTTGGATCAAATTAAAATGCCGTCATTAGTGTGCGAATACACAACTGTCCCCACTGTTTACGCTCGCTGCGCCTTCAGGGGTAATGAAGGCACTTGGGAAGTTTTGAATTCAAACAATTTCTTGCTGTGCTACTAATGAGATTAAAGCATCTCTCTGCTGAGGAGTTGACTAGTTTAATGCAGCCGTGGTTAAATAATCTAAACTAAGAGTGTTTAAACTTACAGAAGTTTAAAAAAATCTCTATATAACAGGTTATTTTAACAAATGGTTAGTTTCAAAAGTCATAGCGAGGTAAGATGTGTTTGGAGCATCTCTGTTTTACATCTGAAACAATAAATCTTGATTAGTCAATTACTTAAATGATCTTCAACTGATTTAACAATTGATTAATTGTTAACTGAAATACACAGACATATTCACAGCAATAGTTAATCAAAAATTATATAAATTTATAGATTTTACCCAGAAGTTATAGTTTTAGATTCACCTGGTTCAAATTCTGTAAAAAACAATATTGCTGTCTAATTATTTATCAGCTATTCATGTCCATGAAATGTATTAATGCAGAAACTATTTTGTTTTCATTTTCAGTAAAACAGTTGATTTATTTTTAGATCTTTAGAGTATTAGCTTTGTTTTTGATACCTGAACAGATCTGTTAACTGTGTTGTGTCTGACATATTTTGAATTCGTTTTGCGCATTGCTTTGGAACAGATAGAGATCAGACCATTTAGTTGAAATTAACTGCACAGTTTTAACTGCAGCAAGCTCAAATGATTGCAGACTGTATGCGTTTAAATCTCCTCTGTGCTTCAGCTCTGCTGCTCTTTTCATTGATTCAGAAAAATCTAATTTCTCTGCCATCTTTATTTTCCAGCACTGCATTTTTGACCTTTAGCTCCATTGCTGATCTAGAAAATTAGCAGCAGTGTTTTCAAGTTGTTTCAGATTTGCTTGGGTGAGCTTCCAGTCGTACATGTTGAAGCCCCCCTCTGTGTGTTTGCCACCAGCTGCCGATGACTCCATAAGCAGCGGCATGGCTGCCCATCGAATCATTCGAGTGAACAACAATCACATCCTCCCTCGCTGTAAATCTGAGGGGACGCTCATCGAGCTGAATGAGGGGCCAGCCGGGGCCAGTCTCAGCGATGTTAAAGGTCAGTGTCTCATTGCACTTCAAACTCGATTACACTTTGAATTTATTACGTTGAATGTCTGGAAGTGAAGTTCAGGGTTATAAAGTTCTGGCAAAGCATAGAGAAAGAAAATAAGAGCACAGAAACAAACTCTATCTTCAGACTTTATCCTGTATCTGAAATCTAGAAAAGGGAATGATCTGCATTAATATGACAGGAAGTGATGTAATAGTTGCTTTATTTGTCGGTTTTGATCATCTAAATTATCTGTATGTAAATTGAGCCAATTACCCAAGTGCGACCTAGATTACCCCGAAATCATTAGCTCAACTGGTTCATTGTTACTGTTTGATTCTGACTGCAGAGCTGTAAATAACCCACTAATTACAGGAGAGAAACACTGGAGTACATAGAAAACCATCCATGCATACATCCATCCTTTTGTCTATCATCCAGATGAAAAACTCTGTCCTCTCCTTTCTTTTCAGTGCCTTCTCCCAGTGCCTTAAAGCTCGACAGTCAAGACTCCCTTGGCGCTGCTCAGGAGGTGGTTGCTATCAAGGATTATTGCCCAAGCAGCTTCACCACCCTGAAGTTCTCCAAAGGGGATCGCCTCTACGTGCTGGACACGTCAGGCGGGGAATGGTGGTACGCCCACAACAACACAGAGATGGGATACATCCCAGCCGCCTATGTCCAGCCGGTCAACTTCAGGAACTCTTCGCTAAGCGACAGTGGGATGATTGACAGCCTCGGGGAGGGGTATGAGGATGGTGGGAAGGAGTTTGGAGGTCTTGGGGAGTGGATGGGGATGAGCCTAAAGCCCTCTACCATTTACAACAACACCCCATTTTCTGTGAACCCTTTCATCTGTCCGCTAAATCAAAACTCCAATGACGTAAGCATGAGGAACTCAGCGGATCTTATCTACTTGGACTCTCTAGCATCACCATCGTCTTGTTCTAACAGTTGTTCAATCATGAGCAATGGGTTTAGCAGCTGCCATATTAATAGCCTCAACTCAATCAGTCCAAATCAAGAGGTTACATCCAACTTCCAGAGGGAAAACCCCTTTTTTAAGAGCAAACGTTCCCACAGTCTGTCAGAACTCTCCGTCTTACAGGCGCAGTCAAATCCAACTTTACCTTCATCTGGGTTCTTTACGGGCCTAACGGCTCCTTTACCGGAGCAGTTTCAGAGCAGAGAGGACTTCAGGACTGCCTGGTTGAACCACCGAAAATTGGCTCGGTCTTGTCATGACCTGGACTCTTTGGGCCAGAGTCCCGGATGGGGGCAGACTCAACCGGTGGAGACCAATATTGTCTGCCGGCTGGACTGTAATGGAGGGGTTGTTCAGCTTCCTGACACCCACATCAGCGTACACATCCCTGAGGGCCACGTCAGTCATGGAGACTACCAGCAGATCTCCATGAAAGCCTTACTGGACCCCCCTCTGGAGCTGAACAGCAACCGCTGCACCACAGTAAGCCCAGTGGTGGAGATCAAGCTCAGCAACATGGAGACAAAGTCGTTCCTAACACTGGAGATAAAAGTGTCAGTGGCTGTGAAAAAGGAGAGTTGTAATGCTGCAGATGTACTTTGTGTACGCAGCGACTGCAAGGAAGGACCTTACACCCCGATACCCAATGCCTACATCTTCAAAGACACAGTTCAGGTACAGCTGGACAGTCTGGAGCCTTGCATGTATGTAGCGGTCGTTGTTCAGGCACAGTACGTTGGACACAACGCGACAGTCTGGGACCATGTACAGAGGAAAGTCAGTCTAGGTGTTTACGGACCTAAACACATCCACCCCTCGTTCAAGACAGTTGTGGCCATGTTCGGGCATGACTGCACCCCCAAAACCTTGTTGGTGAACGATGTGACGTGGCAGGCAGCCTCGACTCCACCTGTGGCGCTGCAGCTGTGGGGGAAGCATCAGTTTGTGTTGCCATTCCCTCAGGACCTGCAGATTGGACTCTATTCCAACATGTCCAACTACCAGGTGAAGGCAAGTGAAGGAACCGGGATAATCCGGGGGTTTCAGGTAAAGCTGGGGAAGGTTAGCAGGCTGGTCTTCATGATCACATCGCACAACCCCAGCAGTATCTCAGACTTTACTCTCAGGGTCCAGGTTAAGGACACTTTAGACTGCATCTTGACCCAATTCTGCGTCCAGACGCCACAGCCACCACCAAAAACTGGAGCGAGGATCACTGGCCAGCGGAGGTTCCTGAAAAAGAAAGAGGTCGATAAGATCATACTGTCGCCTCTGGCTGTCACCTCAAAACACCCAAAGTTTCAGGATCGGTGTGTTACTAACCTGAAGTTTGGTAAGCTTATTAAAACGGTGATCCGGCAGCACAAGAACACGTACCTGCTGGAGTACAAGAAGGGGGACGTTATCGCCTTACTCAGTGAGGAGAAAATCAAGCTACGAGGGCAGCTCCGGACCAAGGAGTGGTACATCGGATACTACCAGGGAAAGCTGGGGCTGGTTCATGCCAAGAATGTTTTAGTTCTTGGCAAAGTCAAGCCCATTTACTGGTGTGGGCCAGACCTCACCACCACAATGTTGCTGGATCAGATCCTGAAGCCTTGCAAGTTCCTCACCTACATCTACGCAACTGTGAGGACAGTCCTGATGGAGAACGTGGGCAGCTGGAGGGCATTTGCAGATGCACTTGGATACGGGAACCTGCCCCTGAATTATTTTTGTCGGACAGAACTGGACAATGAGCCGGAGAGAGTGGCATCAATTCTAGAGAAGCTAAAGGAGGAGAGTACTAGCATGGAGAACAAGGAGAGGAAGTCCTTCCAACGGGAGCTCATGATGGTAAGACTTCTTTTTGTGCATAGCCTTCACTCTTTGTGGTGGTCTTGCTAATGTTTTCTGAAAGTGTCTTGCAAAAGTCTTTCCTTAAGTTTTCCTTTCCTTTATATTTTGCATCATATCAGTAGTTACCATCTTTAATTGGTTTGAACATCTTTATTTGCACTCTGGTAGCATTTTGTCTTTGGTAGCAATTTTTGAGTTAAGCAACATAGAACCTAAATAGAGTATGAGAGTTTCCAAAGATAATCCAGATTGACACAAAGAAATCAAATCAGCCATGTTTAGACCGCTTTAAGTCACCTCTACTTTGTTTGCCTACAAAGTTCAGTTCGTTAGGAGAGGCGTGAATGGTTCATTGAACTCTGCTCCAAAAGCAGCAAGTGCACTATAGTGCAGGGCCTTCTGGGTAAATACAAACCAAAACAAATACAAAAGTCTGGCGCTAGCAGGAGAAATGGCTCGTGGTTTTTTTCCCAGACAAGAGAGAATCACAGGATACAAAAATCTGAAAACGGCTTCTGAACCTTTCTCTATGATGTGTTGACCCACATTTCTGCATTAAACTGCTATTTTATAGGGAATCATCTATCTTTCCAGTTTTCCTTCCCCCAAAATTTCCACTCATGCTTCAATACAGAAATCTATATAAAGAATCTGTATCTTAATAGTTTTGGCCAAATTGTGTTTCCTATCATTGTGTTTTCCAACATTTCTGTATTTCACTTCCCTTTTATAGGTAATTGTAACTCTTCCGAGTTTTTCCTTCCACCAGACTTTCCACTGATATGTTTGGACACAGAAATCTGAAAACTGCTTCTCACCAATCATACTGCTGTTCCCTTTGATTGTATTGACCAACATTTCTGTATTAAATATCCCTTTCAAAGGGATATTTTTTTCGGATTGGTTGTTTTTTCCATGTGTTAGATCTTTGTAACAAGAAAAAAAATTGAGAAATTTGGACCCAGACTAGAACCTGCTGAGAACCAGGAGTCTGTGCTGGGTAAAACATTGTAAGCCTAGGAGCCAGAGCACCAAAATAACTGATACATCTCTTGTAGATGTGTTGTGAGTTGGACTGCTCCTCTTATTGAGCATTTTCTTTAAAGACTGGGTGGATTTGAAAGCTTTTGATTTCCCCTGACTTCATGTCTGGTCTCATCTAAACGCTCCTGCTTCAACAAGTCTTATGCAATGTTTTCCCTGAGGAGAGGCGGACTGTCATCATGAGACTGTATGAAGACGGCCGAGTCAGCCACCCAGCATCGATCGAAACATAACTTCTCCTTAAAGGAATGGGGAAATCTTACGTAATTGTTACTCAATCAGACATTTCTGACGGTGAAAAGCTGCTGATTTAAAATCCTTTTTTAGCCAACTGTTGTTTCCTGATGACCTGTTTTTTTTCCCTGGAACCGGAAAAGACCTGCAGCAAAACGCCAAATCCACAATAATCTGTGTTTGTAAGGAACAAAGGAGGAACTCTGCGCCCGATAAATCGCCCCATTGTCTAAAGATGTCAAGAGCCTGACTTCATTAAATGCAGTTTCTCTGTGCTAATTAAAAAACAACGGAGGCTGATGATTGATGATGCCTCTTCATATCTGAAGTAGATGTGACCTCTGTAATGAGAAGGGTGAAATCCATTGTTGTCAGGCTAATTTAGTCTATTTCATTCATTCACTTCAATTAGTGAAACACATATACTCTCAAAGAGTTGTTTCTCTTATTGATCATTTCATTTCAAAGAATAAAAATCACAGATTTCAGTGCCTCAGAAAACTAGAATATCATATAAAATCAATATAATTTTAATATAAATCTTTTTTATATGTTCATTTCTCTGGTCTAAGTCCTTGGTTGGGGCTCCTTTTGCATGAATTACTGCATCAGTGCAGCTCCCTCATCTCTCATCAGAGATCCTCCCCACTGTTCATTCACTCTTCTTTCATTTTAAATTTTTTTCATTTTAAAGAGGAGTTTGGACCAATGAGCATCAGTCTGGTTCAGGTTCTGTTTCAGAAAGTGGCTTTTAATTAGGAATGCAACATTTGTATCCTCAATTGTGGCTTTCAATATTCTAACTCCACCCTGAATCGATTCTGCTCGACAATCCGCTCAAAACTGCTGTTATCCTAGTTTCTGCCTTTTCCTATTAGACTTTTTCCTTCCACTAAGCTTTTTCTGAATGTGCTTGGATATAGAAGTCTGTGAACAACCAGTTATGATTGTGTCTTTTCAGGTGTTTGGAGTTAATTTTGAATTAAATACGCACATTTTCTAAACCAGAATCTCAGGTTTTTTTTCTTTAAATTCTGACCTTAATCTCAAAATTCTGAAATTTTTTTCTATGTATTTTTTCTCAGAATTCTGACTTGAATCTGAAAGGGTTTAATGTTTTGCTCAGAATTAAATCTGACTTTCTTCTCTGCAGTCTGACTTTTTCCTCAAAATTTTGAGTTTTTTTTATTTTGAGAAGTCTTTTTTTTCAGAATTTTGACTTTAATCTCGGAATTCTAATTTTAATCTCAGGACTCTAAGAAAAAAAAATCTGTTTTTTTTTCAGTGGCCCTAATCCTCATCTGCACTAAAGGCTCTTCTTGCATAATCTCCCACATATTGTTGTTTCTAATTTATTTTGAGCACTAACATAAATTAATGCAACAGTAATTCTGTTTATCTACCCAGAGTCTCTTTAGGTTTTTCTCTACATTTGCTCTGTTGGAAGCCGCAGCTCAAAGCGGGAGATGTTTCCCGAAGCCGACAGGTGCTCCTGTGTGAAATCTGAGCAGGCATTGATCAGGACGGACCTGGAGGCCCGGCGGGGCATCTGACACCGCCCGGCAGATCCTTTCATCACGACGTGTCGGGTTACAAAAGGGCAGAATAAGAAAGCTAGTGTTTGTGAGCCGGCTGTTAATAATAGATCATCGCTGAGAGGCAGAGAGAGACCAGCCCTTCATCTCAGCTTGTCTTCGTCTCAAACCAGAACCGGTTCTTATCCAGATATGACTTAAAAACAAACATCAGAATGAAATGTTTAATCCTTATCTTAGTTCCTGCTCCACAAAGCCAAATAAAACGTCAAAAATCCTGAAAAAAAATGGCTTTGAAATTAAAAACTTTTCTGATTATAATATCCTTATTGTTACGATTTTTAGAATTTTATCAAATTAAATATCCTTATTCTTAACTTTGTCAAACAGTTTAATTACATTTATTTTTGTTTATATTAATTTTTGTAGTTTTAAAATTAAATTTAAAATCAAATTTTTTATGTTATTAAAATGTAACTTTATCTGTATCTAATATTTCTATTGAAAAACAATATAACAAAGTAAATAATAAATCAATAATCCAGCCTGAACAAAATCAGTAGCTTTTTATTCTTAGAATAGATTTACAAAACGTTTCAAGGTAAACGCTTTAAACTTAACCTTCAAATAATTAAATTAATTAAAAAAAATAAAGTACATCATTTAATTCATATTTATAGTACCAATGATGGAGTCTGAAATCTGCTGAGCTTTTTAAGAAATTAGATTATTTTATTTTTCAATTTTATATTATAAATATTTATGTAAATGAAGAAATACCAACAAACAACAGCATTGCGCTTTTAGTTGAAGTTGGTGATATGAACTTATGAATTTATTGCAATACTTTTTGTTACTGTTGTAATACCAATAAAAATGACGATGATTAATTGAAATATATCAAGGCAATGATAAATCAAAATTCATCACAATAAGTAAATAAATCACCAAATCTCAACATCCAGTTAATTTCAAGGCTTTCATGTGTAGATGCTCTGTGAGAAAACTAAATATATTTTGCTGCATTTTAATTTGCCAGGTCTTCTTCCTCCTCTTCCTCATCTCTACCTGTCAGCGTCGTCCATAATTGCGTTGAGGAGGCTTATTTTCCTGACAGCTGTCAGCGCCGTCTGTCCATCTGCTGCAGGGACTTCCTGCGTTTTCTCGTACCGATGCTGTATTCCCTGGTGCAGCGGAGCGTTGTCTATTTTTAGACCCCAACCATGTTGTTGTTTAATAAGCAGGAGACCAAACCAGGCTGGAAACAGATGAAGGGATGTTTTGCGGCGCTGCTGCCTCTGAACTCGCTTCACAGGTTTTCAGAGCCAGCTGCATACCTCCACCACCTATTATTCATCCTTACATCTTATATTCGTGAAATTTATCAACATTCTTTGTGTTTTTAGGAAAAAGGGAACTCAGAAAGTCATGTGTAATCAAATTTCTTTGAATGAATCATAAAAAACCACAGCTAATCATAGTTCGTTTCTTCTCCAAGTTTTCTGAAGATCTTTCAAACTCAGCTATATCAACTTGAGATGTTTGTAATCTAATATTTATTTAAGGACATACCTTTATCTCTAAAAAAAAATGTGCAACTCATAAAATAAAAATGTCCCCACCACCAAATCTATAGCAGCAGAGGAGAAAGCAGCTACTGCTATAACCAACTCCAAATATCTTGCATGTACAAAGAAACTGGCTAATTTCTGATCTTAGGTGAAATAAAATAGGAGGAAAAATAAGAAATGGACTGTGTATTGGTCACAAATGTCTGCTTAATCAAGGACAAAAAGGCTCCACTCTTCAAATATATTGGAGCTGTTTTGCACAGTGGTGGAAGAGTCATACGTTGGGTTTGTTTGGCCGACGTAAAAGGAGTTTAAAGAGGAGAATTGATTCATTAAAACTGGCAAAATGTGAGAAATAGAAGAAAACAGACACCATGTTTGATGTGAATTCCTCTTGAATGCTTTGCTAGCAGGAACCAGCTGCAGATTTCCATCTGAAGGCCTCATGTTCATTAGCAGCCGGCGTGTTTTTGATCAGGTTGGTCTTCAAAGAGTTTATATTTAGACCAGAAGAACCGCAGGTGGCCTAAAGAGACGCAGAGCTCCGTCATCAGACGGGGATTACAGCCTGACCTGGACACAATCTGGGGAACCGATGATCACGGGAAATTATTTTAAAGAGAGAAGAAGAAGAATTGCTTCACTGTCTGAAACCAGAAGAGTTTCTAAACTCTGATGAGAAAAGAGAAAAAATTATAGAGACTTTTCAACTCCATCCATTCATTCATTTAATAAACCCAGATTGTAGTGCTAGTGTGCGTTTTAAAAGGAAGTCAATGAAAGGAAAAACTGCAAACATGACAGATTCTTCTGTTTAGTTTTAAACATCTAAAGAAAATCAAAGGATAATCAAAAATTCAGCCAAAAATAATCAATCTGGACAACAATGTATGTCATTTTTATGAACCCAGCTGTTTTTTCTGAGGATTATCCTCCTGCTGGTGTTTTTTTCGTTTTGCTTGGCTCCTCTGATTGGTTTTCCAGGTATCTGTTGCATGTCAAGTCTTAGATTTCTCTTCATGACAACAAGAGGCCCCCTAACCGTTCATGTGGTCATGTTTCACAGCCTATCTAAACCCAGGTTGGGGTAAATGTACACTTTGCGAGATTATCCGGATATGCTTTTCCCAGGAAATCCGAATCCAATCCCAAGAGTTGCTTTTGTTTTTCCATCAATCATCAGAAACGGACAAACAGGAGTGGCTGGATCATTTTCTACATGTTGTAGAGGATATGTTTTCAAGTTGTGAATGAATGCTGAGATTGTCTGTCTTTCATTGATCAGGCGTTGCTGAAGATGGACTGCCAGGGTCTGGTGGCTAAGCTGGTTCTGGACTTCGTCTTGCTGACCACGGCGGTGGAGGTGGCGTCCAGGTGGAGGGAGCTTGCAGAGAAGCTGGCCCGAGTTTCCAGGCAGCAGATGGAGGCTTACGAAGCTCCGCACCGTGACAAGAATGGTGTCCTGGACAACGAGGTGAGGACACGTTAGTTCGGGACAAGATAGAAAAAAAAGACAGAGTGGCTAAGCTAACCCCGCAGCTAGCTGTACTTTCTAATAACCGTCTACTAATACAAGAGAAAGGAATGTGTGTGTGTGCATTAATTTTGATTAATTGTACAGATGTTAGTGCATTTTAGCCCAATTATCTGTATTTTTAATGATTGAGAACTTTTGTATTTATTTGTTTTCGGCACCCCCTTAAAATCTGTTGCACAAGCTACATCCGCTAACAATCAAATCACTTCTCTCGGCTCACTGGGATTAAATTTCTGCTTCTAAAAACAATCTGATTGGACTATTGTGTTCAAAAAGAATTAAGCTATCAGCAAAGCTATTCTGGACTAAAGCAGCATCTCAATGCTACACAGCTAATGCTAATGTTAGCATCCTTAGTCAATTTTGAATTAAAAATGTTGCTTATTTTGTCAATAAAATGCGACTGATTAATTACAGACGCTGCAATTAACTAAATTGAAATTTTATTGAGTCCCAGCACTACAAATAATTTTGAAATGTTAATTTGGTGAAGTTATGCACTTGATTAAAATCAGATGCCATAAAACCTGCATATGAAACTTGAATTTTTGCTGGAAATCAAAAACATTTCATTTGATCTCACATCTTTTTCTCTACCAAAAACTGAATTATTACCCCAAAGATTGCAGTTTAGGAGTACTTATAAACTTTCTGTCCATCCTATGATCCACATATGGTGCCAGCCAACTGAGAGTCCAATAAAAAAGCCCTAGTTTGTGTTAAAACCCCAATCTCTGGTGTTTTACCCCTAAAATCACCCCGTTTCTTTGTCTGACCCTTCAGTCCATGTGGAAACCAGCCTATGATTTCCTGTTGACATGGGCAGCCCACGTTGGGGACAGCTACCGGGACGTGATCCAGGAACTCCACCATGGCCTGGACAAAATGAGGAACCCTATCACTAAGAGGTGGAAACACCTGACAGGGGCGCTGATCCTTGTAAACTGCCTCGATACCCTCCGCAGTGCCGCTTTCTGCCCCACAGGCTACGGGGACTTTGCTGTTTGAGCGTTCTGTCCCTCTTGGAAGACATTTAAACGCTCCAGCGCATGGTGGGAATGATTCAAACCCATTTTTAAAACCAGAATATGGCCGAATCTCAAGGCTTTTTCCAGCATCTTATTATCATGATATATGGAAACCGTAGTTGAGAGCCCTGCTATGTTTTTTTTTTTGCTTTTCTACTTCTTTCTACTGTGTCCTTTGATGTGTTTGTGTCCTTTTCTACCTTGTAAACTACTCCTATCACTGTCTGACTGTTAATTGTTGCTTGTTTTTGGATTTTTCTTGTCTTTACCCTCAGGAGAACATAAAAAAAACCTTACATACCATAGTAAATAGACAACAGTGTGAGCTATTTATGTATTTGGGCAGGTTTTTTTGTTCTAAAAACAAAAATTATCTTCTATCAAAAAGGAACTTAAGCACTTAAATAAAACATATTTATATATTTCAATTTTATAAATTCAAACATTAAGATTTAATTTTTTAGAAACTAAATTGCCAAACAATAAGACTAACGTTATAGTTAGCATTAGCTGTTAGCATTTGCTATCAGTAAAGTAAGAGATTAACTTTGTTAATGAGTTTACTTCATTTTCAAAGTAAAACTTAAGTGTAATAAAAACAAAAAATACCTTTTAGTGGAGAATTACAATCAGCTAAACACTCTTATCTAAGTTCTAGCTAGTTAGCACTTAACCATTCGTGTCAGCTAGTAAGCTAACATGAATGCATTGGGAATACAGTATCTAATGTCCAAAAAGTATCACTGTACAACAGAAAAACATAAGTTTATATTTGATAATGTTCCTTGTAAAAATGCTTAAGGAAATGCTAACTATAGTTCGCATTAGCTGTCCTTATTGTTAAAGATTTTCTGCCAGCTGATGCGATTTAGTTATTTTTTCAAAAATAAATTTACTGTATTTTCAATGCCAGATATGTCCGACGAGACAAAACAATTCAGTCTATTTAACATTTTGTTTATAATGATCCAATTTTTATGAAAAAGCTAATCCACAATTAGCTAACATGTAAGTTAGCAAGAAATATTTGCAAATGCAGCTACTTCTCTGCTTTTCAGAATGTGCAATGTATAATTTTGACATAAAAACATAAATTTCTAGTTGAAAATCAGCACATTGATTCTACTGGAATAAGACAATGTCCCAAAATAAACAACATTTAAGCTAATGCTAATGTTAACATTAGCAGTTTATACAGTAACGGTCGAATGTGTCTGATTCACAAATTATGCCTAATTATAGATTTAGTTTATTTCAAATGGAAAGCAACAGTTTGAGTCAATTTAAAGTTAAATAATATTTTAGTCGAGAATAACTAACCAGTTTTTATACAATGGCTAATCTGATATTAACTAGCTAGTCCGCTAGCACACAAGTACATCTTCTGCCCTGCATATTATTTAACCTTTAGTTTCAAGTTTCTGATAATCAAGAGATAAATTTAGCTTAAAAAATAGATTTTCTTTTTAGCAAAGACTGTAAATTTTACGTTCATCCCCTGCTAAATGTAAATGACATACTGAATACTCCATTAATTACTATTTCAATGCATCAAGACCACAATAATTTCACATATGAACTTGTATTGTCAGATATTAGTTAAAGGGATTCAAAATGGTAGGCATTTAAAAAAATTCTATATTAGCAAATAAAGTTTGTTGGTTTTTGTTGCAGTTTTATTTAGAGAAACTGTTTCTGCTGTAATACGTTTCTGAATGTAATTTCAGCAACAATAACCATCTGATTTCTGTGCTTATTGTTTATTTACTGCTCATATTTTTGTCATTTTGATGTTTCTTCTGTGACTTCTGCAGTGCTTGGAATATTTACAAAATCAAAAGAGAAAATGAGTGAGAAATTTCTATATTTTTACTGAAAACCAAGCGAGTATTGACAGATTTATACGAGAAAATCTACCACTTGTGATGGGTAGCATATCAGAATTCAGTTTTACTGTTTAGAAAGTATCAATAAAGTGGGAATGTACCAAGTTCATGTGTGGATTCCGGTTTCAGTTTCCATCCAGAACCGTGTGTGTTGAAGCTCATGCTGTACCTGTGGCAGGACAAACAATTGCAAAACTGTAAACCCAGGGATTATTTGGTTGCAAATATTTTGAAATCCCTGCCAAAACCCCCCCGAAATCTCTTAATCTCCTGTTCACAAGATCAAAACATGCAGCTTGTAGGTTTCATTTGAAGTTATAAAATAGCACTTTCCTCTGACCTTATGTCCAAATTTAAGCTCAGATGTTTCCTTTTTTTGTGCTGCACCAGCAAATGTATTTCTGAGTCGCATCACTGGACGTTTCCTTCTCCTCACAGACTAATAGCTCTTGTTATTCTGCTCACCAGGTGTCTTTTTCAATCTCTAGCAACAATGAGAGTGAAACCTCCTCTTATCTTCGTTCTGTCAGGGTTCATCGTCATGCAGATGGTTTTTACGTCTCCGCACATAAAACCGCTTCCCACAAGCAAAAACACCCAGAGATGAAGATGTTGCAGCTCATGAATCCTTCATTTCTCAGCATAATCCCCTCTCCTTCACACACACACACACGCACACTTGCAGAGAGTTTGATGGACTTAATTAAAGCAGATAATTATTCTGGCTCAGAGGACGGGCCACCTTCACAGCCGTCCTTCGCCTCTCATGACTCACCCTCCACATTCCTGCTCGTCTCCTGGAGACAGTTTGTAACTAAACAGCGACTCTGACTGGATTTAACTTTGTTGTTGGATTTATTTAGTAATCTAATCCAAAAATAAGCCCTCATTTCTTTAGATTAACTTTATAAACATCCAGTTTTCCTTGAAACATCTTTCTAAAAAAATTTTATTTTATCTTATTTCAGAGAAGTTAGTCAAATATAAAGAGAAGAGTTTCTGGGTGATGTGGCTTAATTTAAAAAAACGAAATAAAAACAAATATGATCTCAATTTTTTTTTATTGTAAAAAAAAAGATTTCAATCATGTGAGTTGGTTTAAAAGTCACGGGGAACAAAGAATCCAAGAAGTGCATTGGTGGAAAAATAAAAAGATTTTCCAACAATTTTAATCTTCAGAACAAAAAAATGTATTATTTGATAACATTGATTGGTCATCCATCCTACATTAAGATGATTCCAAAATAATCAATCCTGAAGTTACACTAAATTCACTTTTTAACTCTCCTTTGCAGCTGTAACATCTAAAATTGGATTTTTATTTCTATTTTTATTCAATTTCAAAATGCCAAAAACTGCAGAAGTCCCTCAGACTTTTAAAGAGAAAAATGCCCAGAGCTTTATTTTTATTTAGAAGGATAAACATACACCCTAAGACACAAAGGATTGTTAAGACTATGTGTTAAAAAGGCCTAGTCAAAGTCCAGTCCTGAACTAGATGCTTTCAATTCAATCTAGCAGAGCTGGAGGCTGTAGACGTTCAAACTTTAAGGTTTCTGGAACATTTTTATCTTAAATCTTTAAGATACTTTAAGCTTTTTCTGCTTTAGAGATTTTGTTAATAATCCAGCAACAGCGGCTCAGACTGTTTTTACCACCTGAATATAACAAAAACACAACAGAAACACATTCTGTGTGCAGATAAAAGGGAGAAAACATAATTTCCCTTCTTTCATTAATTAATTCAAGCAGCCTTTGAAAATGCAGAGCAGGTGCTGAGATGAAAAGCTCAGGGACAAGCGGGTCACCGGGTTTCATCTGCAGCTTTTCTGTCCTGGAAGGAGAAAAGAAAAGAAAAAAAACCCCTAAACATCTGCTTCTTCTCGCGCCTCCAGCAGCACCGCAGACCTTCAGACGATTATCTCCACTTCCTGTCCGCCTCCATGGATGAAATGTTTGCTCCTCTCCTGGAGACCCGACTCTCCAGAGGTTAAATTCTTGCTCTGCACTTTAATCGTTTTGGGCTCAAGTTGAGATGCGATCTTAATAATTCAGCGTTTGTGTTTCTAATTTACTTCACTGATCAGGAAAGGAGTCGATGCTGGAGGACAATTGGTGATGACTCAGGTTGTTGCTGCTGCTCCGGGACTTATTCTGCATAACAAGACCTTTTTGTTTCAGTCCTTTTATTGGATAATCAAACAAATAGCTGGAGCTAGTGGAAAAAATAAATGCGGTCTAAATTCATTAGTATATTAATTACATCGTTAAATAAAGATTTTCTTGCAGCTGCATTATCATCTTTGCTGTGAGATATTAAAATAAATCCTATAGTTTGATTTAATAATCTCCTCTGTCCGTCATTATGGCATCTTATCCTCAACTCCAACATCTTTCCAACCAAGCGACCAGATTAAGATTTAAAGAGGAAAAACAAAAGCAAATGAGGTGGATTAGTAGAGCTAGCTAACAACGGATGGTGCCATCAGGATATTACTGTGGAGTATTCAATCTGTTGCCCAGCTCATTTTAGCATGTCAAAACAGGCTTCAGTCAGAGGCCTCTTCAGATTCCTTGTGATACTGACTGTTATAGCATCAACAGTCATTATGAAACATTTTATTTTCCTTCAGGATGAATAAAGTAATTTTGAATTTAATTGAATTATATTTTGATTGTTTGTGGCAGAAAAGCTCATATTTTGTCTGAAGCCCGTTGCCATGGTTACTGCTACACCCTCTGCCTTTTAACAAAAACATTTCCCCTGCCCTGTCAACACTTAAATTTCTGGCTTTATCTGCAACCATTTAAAGAATAAGAATACGTTTTGCTCACAGTATTTATTTTTAACCCTTTACATTCTCAGCTAGATATTGTTCAGACTCTGACCACCAGATGGCAGTAAAGTGATTCCTCTAATATAGCTTGCATGTGTAAAATTAGCATCAGCAGACATCTCAGAGATCTCAGAGAACTCAGAGATTCTGTAGCATTTTTTAGATTTACTGCAGATAACAGAATAAAGATGCAACTAAATAGCTCATATAGTTAAAACTACAAGTTTTGTTGTAATTTAACTGTTGATCTGACTCAGAAATAGATTCTGATGATTATTTCTCATATTAACAAAACATGTTGGGATTAAATGTCATGTTCTCATGCTTTGAAGAGTAGCCAAGAGAAACATGTCATATTTAAACCCCCATGTAACTAGAATGCATGGATTACTAAAGTTCGTTAATAATTTTCCAGAAATGAATATATGTGTGTGTGTGTGTGTGTGTGTGTGTGTGTGTGTGTGTGTGTGTGTGTGTGTGTGTGTGTGTGTGTCTCAGATCAACATTAGATGAAAATGTTGGAAAGCAGTCCGATTTTATAGAGAAAATTGAAGAGGAAGCAGTGCTTCCATCTGGTGGCGCTCTGGTAGAACCGCATGTAAGTCCTCACTATTTCAGAACAATAAACGATCAAATGTAGACTAGATAACGTTAAATTGTTATGATTTTCTAATATTTCAGTTATATTTTTAATTTAATTGTGTTAATAACAGGAAGTCACAATTATGAGTTTTAAAGTAATAACTAGAAAATCAATATTTTGATTTTCAAACTCATAATTTCGATTTTAAAGCTCATAATTATGAGATTGAAGGTAGATATTTGGACTTCCACATTTATAATAATGAGATATAAAATTATAACTACAATATTCAAACTAATAATATGTTTATGAGATAGAAAGTTATGCTGTTTGTAAGGAGTCTTGCTCCAATTTTTAAACTTTTTATTTATTTATTTTTATTTCACAAACCAGAAGTTGTTTCTGAGACGAAAAGTGCAAAACTTCAATTCTGTCACGTGAAAAATATTGTTTTTCTTTTGTCATTGTAACATTTTCAGCATAAAAGACGAAATTCCTATAAACAAATCTAAGATACTTAATAATATAATTTACGCAAGCTATTTATAAATAAAAATATTTCATTTCGCTTTATCAAATTAAACATTTAAATGTATAGTTGTTTGTGCAATCCACTTGTAATTGCTAGTATTGTACACCAG
This sequence comes from Micropoecilia bifurca, assembly GCA_903067075.1. Classification (NCBI taxonomy): domain Eukaryota; kingdom Metazoa; phylum Chordata; class Actinopteri; order Cyprinodontiformes; family Poeciliidae; genus Micropoecilia; species Micropoecilia bifurca. The sequence continues at coordinate 26,825 of CAEGAF010046595.1, forward strand.
GAGACGATGTTTTACAGAGGAAACGCTGATGCAACCTTTTAAGTTATGGCCCAATTTTTATGAAATGCTTTTATTTTGAAACTCCCACAGGATGCGACACGACGTGACGTTTTCTGACGTGGTTTAGAGATGGCTCTACGTAGCATCAGCGGGGTGTGTTTATGTTCCCACGCATGAAGGTGATCAGGGAGAAGCCGCGGCATGGTGATGATTGGACACTTTGCGCGTTTGGAGCGGCGCTGCGCGCAGTGAGTGCGCAGTGAGTGCGCTGGTTGGAGCTTTTTGCGCGCAGCTGGAGCGGCTCCAGGGATGCTGCGGCTGCTCTGGCTGCATCCCGGGGCTGCGCCCTCCACCTCCGCCTCTCCACGCGTTGCCCCCCATCCCAGTCTGTAAGATGGGGACCAGTTTGTCCAGTCTGTCCAGTCTGGCTGCCTTCCAGTCGCTGCACATCGTCATGCTGGGTTTGGACTCTGCCGGGAAGACCACCGTCCTCTACCGGCTCAAATTCAACGAGTTCGTCAACACGGTTCCCACCATCGGCTTCAACACGGAGCGGATCCGGCTGGGCGGCCCCGGCGCCTCCCGGGGCATCAGCTGCCACTTCTGGGACGTGGGGGGCCAGGAGAAGCTGCGGCCCCTGTGGAAGCCCTACAGCCGCTGCACGGACGGCATCGTGTACGTGGTGGACTCCGTGGACGCGGAGCGGCTGGAGGAGGCCAGGACCGAGCTGCACCGGATCACCCGCTTCCAGGAGAACCAGGGGACCCCGCTGCTGGTCATCGCCAACAAGCAGGACCTGCCGCGGGCCCTGGACGTGGGGGACATCGAGAGGCAGCTGGCCCTGTCCGAGCTGAGCCCGTCCACGCCGTACCACGTCCAGCCGGCCTGCGCCATCATCGGAGAGGGGCTGGACGAGGGCATGGACAAGCTGTATGAGATGATAGTAAAGAGGAGGAAGACTCTGAAGCAGAGGAAGAAGAAGTGACGCATGAGGAGCTGCTAGTGAACTTTATATGGGAGGAAAAACATTTAATTCCCTCAATCTGAATGTAGCAGAAAGTGAAGAACTGGAGGAAGACAGGAGGAGGACCAGGGCCACTGAAGACAGAAACAGAGGAGGAGATCCGTGGAAAAACTTGGAAAATACAGAGGTACTGAAGTCGAAAACCTGCAAAAAAAAAAATCTGAATTTTTTAGATTAATTTCAGGAATTTTACAGAAAAAAACTGAAAAATTCAGAGTTCCAAAAAGTCAAAATATTGCAAGAAAAAAAATAGAAATTCTGAGATTAGATTCAGGAATTTTCTATTAAATTCCTGAATGGGAGATTTTTGGATTAATCTCCATTTCTTTTCTAACCGATTTTTTTTTTTTAAACTTAGAAATCCCCTTGTTTTTTCTAGAATATTTCTTAGATTAATCTCCAGATTTCTGAGGTTTTTCTCACAATTTTCAGAAATTTCTTAGTTTTCTCAACCTACTCCAACTTTTTCTTTATCTACAGTGGCCCTAACACACTGTGGTTAACATTTTGCTTTAAAAACCTCATCATAAAATCAAATTTATGGATAAATTTAACCTCTTCAGAAGAACACAGACTCAGAAATATCTGTGGTTTGGATATTTTATTCTTCCTCTCTGGTGTCATTTAATTCAGACATTTGGTTTGTGTTCAAAATGGTGAAGATTCAGACAAACTGGACGCTTAACAGAATAACTTGCACTAAGCATTCATCAGTCATAAATGGATAACGTCTAAAATCTCTGAAATATTTGTTGGTTTTGATAATTTGCTGAAATTGTTTCCAGAAATCCACTGATTAAAAGTTCCTGCTAGTTAAATCAGACCAAGTCCTTAGTAAATACTATTTGTTTTGGATATTTTATCATTTTATTGTAACCAAATGTTGTCTACTTGATGCTAATTTTGTGACCCAGACATCAGGACAGAGAAAGTCTTCCTTAGATAAACTTGTAGTTATGCAAACCAGCAGGCTGAACCTGCAGCATCGACGTCACATCCTGTCGTTCAAACATTTGATTCACATCCTGAATCATGTCAAAGCTTCACATCTGAACCAAACTAGCAGCATGTTGGTCCAGCTGGTGAATATCTGTAACTCCCACCAGATGGAACTCCTGGTTGCTCCTGCATGACAGCCGCTCTGATTCCAGACAATATTTATCTGTATCTGTGTGTTCAAGCCAAAATACAGCGAGACCAAACCATGTGTTATGTGCCAAATTGTAAAAAAAAAAAAAAAAAAAAAAGTATTTTTGGGATTAAAATCAATATAAACGAGCTCATGTTTGTCGTCTATGTAGTATCTCAATACGTGTGTGTGTGTGTGTGTGTGTGTGTGTGTGTGTGTCTATGGAGGACCAAAACTGACATAATAAAAAATAAAATAATAACTATATAAAACAATAGATATATACTTGAGATAATAATAAATAACAGAATAAATATATAAATAAAAGCATAAATATATATTTAGTTTTTCCTTTTCCTTACACATGAGTTTTCGTCAAGTAATGCATATATTTTCTTTCTTATTTAGGGATTTTGCTTTGTCTCTTTGCTTCTCCCTTTTCTGCTGTATTACTACTGTAATGAAGTTAGTTTCGAGTTGGATATTGGATTTTCCAATATCTGCAGAGTAAGTGGCGTTTTGCTCAAGGTTGATCTGATTTATGAACTCTAATTTCGGCCAGCCGTTCTCTAGCTCCCTCCTCAGCACTCAGAGGTTCACTTCACTGCAGTTGGTAACACAATAAAACCACCGAGATGGTTATGGTCTGTGGCCTGCAAAGATGGCACCGAGCGACTGCACCTAAACGCCCCACAACGTCTGCAGTGATGTTGGCTCCAAAGCTCTTTTGGCCAATAGGAAACATAGAAGACAGCTCCTCATTAACATAACGATGCAGCAGACAAACAGCAAATGAAAAACAAGCAGAAAAACAGCAAGCAGAAAAAGACAAAGCAAAATATCTATTTTTCTTGACAAAAAAGCATGTTTAGTGGAAATAAAAAAGAAAATATATACATTACTTGACGGAAACTCGTGTTAGGAAAAGGAAAAACTAAATATATATTTATGCTTTTATTTCTTATCAAATTATATATTTATATTTTGTTTCTTATCAAAATGTATATTTATGCTTTTATTTCTTATCAAAATATATATGTATTCTTTTATTTATATATTTATTCTTTTATTTATATATTTATTCTTTTGTTTCTTATAAATGTATAAGAAATGTATGTATGTATGTATGTATGTATGTATGTATGTATGTATGTTATTTTTTTATATATGTCAGATACATATTTATTCTTTTGTCGACATATTTAATAGATAGATAGATAGATAGATAGATAGATAGATAGATAGATAGATAGATTTCAGTGGAGATTTCAGACTGTGGCAGGAAGCTGGAGCGCCTGGAGAGAAACCTGCAAACAGGAAACCTGTCAAATCTTTTTACCTTTTGTCCTCTGGTGTCTGATCATTTCTTCTCGTAAATGTAAATGAAACCATTGTAGGACATGTCTTCACTGCAGTCGCTGTCTGCAGTGAAGACATGCTCGTTTTCTGCTTCACGGTTCGTTCTCCCTTCATTAAGTAACAGTAGACGTCTGCCTGCTTTGGATCTGCACAGATGACGGAGGACAGGTGGTAGGCCTCCGTCCCACATTCTGCAGGAACTTCGATGGTCCGAGTCGCTTTTGTTTGGTACTTCCTAGTGTACCTGTGCAGAAGAAACATCAGGACCTTGTTATCGGTCAGCCAGTGTTTCTTCTGCTAGGGTGACCCGCAGCCTGAACAACGGTGTTTGCGCGCCAAATCCAACCAGTATTCAAGCAGTATTGATATACTGGTTGAAAATAATACTGGAAGGGCAATCATGGCGCCGTTGTTCAGGCGCCTGAGGGAAGTGGCTCCACAGTTAGAGCAGGAGTCGTTGTCGTACAACTCTGTGTCGCCGCCAAACGAATACAACCAGATCAGCACAGATTCCACCAAACTCTTTAGGTCGTAGTCCATTCCCACGCCTGATGGCAGCTTCTTCTCCTTCAGCTCTATCAGAACTGGGGACAGGTCTTCTTGTCTAAAGTGTTTGCCGGGCTGACGGACAGCTGAGTGGAGGAGACTCCCAGAGCAGGGGATGGACGCTGCCTCCAGAAACACCCTGTCCCGAGCGAGACACTGTTTGGTGACGCTCAGGTGCAGGATGCTCTGGAAGGCAGCGTTCACCCAGCTGCTCTGGAGCTCATTAGAGAACTTGAAGTTCTCCTCAGCTTGTCCGTGTCCTGCAGATGCTGTCCTCTCTACATCTGGGGGATCCGAGCCAACGCTATCTTCTGAGCTAATGGTAGGGGAACAGGAAACCTTGACAGCAACATTAATCTTTACATTTATAGGTGGTGTTCTGGACAAACAAGCAACAATATTTTCGTCTGAATTACAACGTTCCCCGTCCGGGTAACGCTGTAATTCAAAGGACCCTTTGAAAGTGGCCTTCAGAGGACTCTCCTGCAAGGATGGGACCAGCGAAACCAAAGCTTTGGGTGTCACTTCAGCCACAGCTTTGGCTGCGAGATCAGCCGCAGACAAATCTTGCCCTGCTGGGTTAGATTTTTCTGCGACTGCAGTCTCACCCTCACGTTGTACCATTGTCTCTGAACAAATCTCCCCAGCCGGGTCAGTTTGTCCAGAGACAGTACCATCGTCCTCTCTACTGTCTCGTACAGAGGACGACATGGAGTCCAAGGTCCCAACATCCAACGCCTTTTCAGACAGAACAACCTCCCCAGCCAGGTCGGTTTGGAAATCCAGTTCCAAGAAATCCTGATCGATTTCTTCGTTGCCATCCTTACCCAGAAACAAATGATCGCACACTTTCTTCATCCCAATGGTCACGGCATATCCAATGCCCCAATAATGTATTTAAATTACACTTATTTTTTATTTTTGATTTCCTGCTATTGATAATAAACTACAATTTTAATTACTCTTAATTTGTCTTTATTCCTATGTACCTATTTTGTAAATGACCTGCATAACTACACTAGAATACTTACAGTGTTTTAGGCTACAATTACATGGAAAGATTAATTACACAAGATGCCCAAGGTAATTCGAATATTTTTTATTACAGGCATTTTAAAATTGTCCTATTTTACTCATAACTTTATGAACTTTACATAAATTATCAGTTTACACTTCAAAAGTGAACACATGAACATGAAAATGTAAGTGTGACAATACAACATGACAGTGAGGATCAACGACAGAACATTCCCGTTCACTGCACCTTACAGAAACCTAAAAAATGAACAATAGAGCAATTAAACAGAGAAAGCATTTCTATTTAAAGAGAACAGAAAAATGGCAAATAAAAAAATAATACTTACAATTTCAAAATATTGTGGACTCACCATGTAAGTGACATCATAAGAACTGATGATGATTCGTACCTGATGCTTAGGGAGGAAAAACATTTCTGGGTGTCTTCTTTGCCTGTTTATGTTGGAAGAAGAATAAATAGTCAGCAATGTCATAGAGTCAGTTGATGTTGGCATTAACTATGAAGCTGTTTTAAGTGTGACTTAAGGAGACAAACTACCTTAAAATCTTTCCATCCATGATCTGAACACACTGATCCTTGCAGGGTGGTGAGGGGGGCTGGTGGTGCCCATCTCCAGCAGCCATCAGATGAGAGGCAGGTTCACCCTGGACAGGTCACTTACATGGTCCTGAAAATCAACAACAAATAAAAAAAGAAAGATGACTGTTAGATTAAGAAGAAGAGAAAAATTCTTTCCAGTTACCTTTAAATCAAATCATGTTTATTAAGCACTTAGTGTTGGTAGCAGCAGTCTTTGATTCCCAGCTATTTTTTTTTTTTGCATGCGTGCAGTTCCAGGAACTGACAGTCTGATGGGACAATCTTCTACATCCCCGCTGTCCAACCCCTAGATCTGCTGTGCGTCTTCTGAGTGTCATGCTAAGACTGAAAGAGGGTTAAACATATTAAAGATGCACCTATTTAACATTTTGAATTGTCCTTTAAATAGAAATTAAATAGTTGTTCATTAATATTTGTTCATTATATTTATCTAAAAAGAAAAAAACAGCAGGACTGCATCTAAAGGCATCACGTGGTTACTTTAATTAGAGAATCGCACATTATCGTCACATAGTTACATTTTCATTGCAACATAAAATAATACTATAGAAGCTTAAAATGTTAAAAAGAACAGAAATCTAGATAAGTAAGATATTTTTAAGTGAAAAAAATGGAACATTTATTTTTATTCTCTGAAATGGTAGAACAGCATTAGACATCAAACATTCAATATATGTATATATATTTCACATTAAAAGACAGAGCTGCATTAAAATGGGACTGTAAAAACAGTCCTCCCAGAAGTTTAAAATTTTCATGACATTTTTTAAATAGACAACACAATCTGCCACAGAAATGAAGAGGAGATGACCAGTGACAGGAATAAGGCAAACGTTTTTCTTTAAGATCTCCCAGTGATTCAGTGCAAACATTTTGCATTGTTGTTAGTGGTGTTAGTTTCAAAGCCCAACAAAAAGAGCCCAAAGATCCTGCTGACATTTAGCAAAAACATATCAATCCAAGATTTTTGGAAAACATGTTCTGTGCACTAACAACAAAAAGGTGGAATGTCTGATCAAGTTCTGCTTTTCCAAACTTTTGAAAGGTGGATTATGGTGGTGGTGGTGGTGGTGTGATTGTCTGGGTTTGGATGACTTCCTATAATTGATGGAACCAAGCAACCATGAACCATAATATCACTGTCTCACAAAACAATAACACTCATTGTCTAATGGACGTTCTAAAAGGTGACATGAACAGATTTTAGGTTAAAGGGGTAAATACCTTTTCCACATTGGACACAGTTGGTTGGATCAGCCTTTTCCCCCTAATCAATGAAATAATATTTTCTCAAAAGGGGAAGTGTACTTCAGAAGTTGATTGGACAGAGAAATGGCAAATGTGTTTTCACAACTTTGTAGGCCCGATCTGCTCTCACCTCACCCATATGGAAGAGTTCAAAAAGTAAAATATGAAGAATACACTCCACCACTCACCCCCGCCTCGACGTCCTCAGGAGGTGTAAGATCATCCACAACTTTGACTTTCTTCCACAAGATGTTCTCTTTTCCATAGTTGTTGATCTTCTGCCGAGTCTTGAGGGCGAAGACGAGCATGATGATCAAAGCTGCGGTCACCAAGAAGCCGAACACAACGGGGATGGCCTGAAGTGGAATATAAAGCACAGAGTGTGAGTTTATCTCACACACATGGTGCGTGTTACAGGATGGCACCAATGTCACCAATGGCGAGGTTTACCTCTTCTGGTTCCATCACGCAGTACTGGTAAAGGTACTTGTTCTGAACCATTCCTGATATATGTTGTCGATATGGAGCACAAATAGCCGCACTCTGTCTGCTGAAAACTGACTTTGTCTGGAATGAGGGGTTTATTGCCACTAAGTACACGATGGTGGCAATGAGCATCAACAATGCCAGGAAGGGACAGATGATGCTGAAAATGATCAGATTGGTTTTCACGTGATCGGGTGATGTGTTAATCTCCTCAAAGCAGCTGGTCGCCACAGCTACAAGTAACGCAGGGTTTCCCCCAGAAAAACTGCTAAGCCTGAGGGCGCGAACTCTGAATGTGACAGGCAGCCAATCAGAAAGCGCGGACTCTCCACCTGCTTTGCTTTCGGAGGGGAAATTACCGGGGAATCCCAAACAGCTGAAACGGCGCACCGCTAAGCCTGGCGGCAGGGGTAGCAAAGCATGGCGGGCCGCCATGCTTGTAGCCAAACCGTAGAATTTCACAACACGCACTATCAGGTGAAAATGTTTGCACTGAATCACTGGGAGATCTTAAAAAAAAAATGTTTGCCTTATTCCTGTTACTGGTCATCTCCTCTTCATTTCTGTGGCAGAGGTTGTGTCGTCTATTTAAAAATGTCCTGAAAACTTTAAACTTCTGGGAGGACTGTTTTTACTGCTACTCTGTCCCTTTTTAATGCAGCTCTGTCTTTTAATGTGAAATATATATATATACATCAGTGATGTGCGGCGAGGTTCATTGCTGGTGAGGCACTGACTTATGACTTAGACACCATCCATGCTATTGGACTTAAGGAAATTTCGCGCATGCAGACAACGCTGGGGGGCAAAAAGACTAATCATTTACATGTCATCCATAGCCATATTAACTCAGTGAAACTTAAAAATGTAGGCATTAATTTCGTGCTATGATCCACAGCAAAGTGATCTGTATTCACCAAGTTACCCAGACTCGTTGCCATAGCAACTGACAACAATGCCACTTCATGTTTTAGGATTTAACACCAAAAAACATTCAAGAATTTTGCACACAGAACAGAACATTTAGTTTGTTGTTGTAGTACGTTTAGACTTAATGTTTTATTAATAATAATTGCTGTGGTAGATTAGCTACCGATTCTACATACTGAATTATTTAACTGTAGCCCACAAAATGCACATTTAATTAAAAAAAACTAAACTAAAATATCTTATTGCTGTCTTACCTTCACTTATCCATGAAATCGATGCACCGCTAATTCTGCACAAAATATTCGTTCATCCAAAGTCAAGTTTATCTTCGGCATGTCTTTTCTACTCCGTTTGTGAATCATCAATCAGTCTTGAAGTAAAACTTTCAGCTCCAGTGTTGGTCTTCCTTTAGTTATTATCTCCTGTTTCAATTAAAAATTCACTTTAGAAAACTGTTTAAGTGAATAAATCTAGCCTTTCATGTTGACAAATATTGCTGTACTGTAGCTATTTTTTGTGTGGCTAGCTCGATGGCTAGCTCACTGTGTCTTACTCTGCAGTTGTGCAGTCACAATATCTGGGATCATGAGCACCCCCTGCCATGAGGCAAGAGAACTGTCTGCCTCCCCTACAGTTTGTTCTCTGCTGTTTCTTATCGCTCCTCCGCTCATAAAACACGGTACACACACAGTTATTTACAAAAAACCCTGTGCATTATATAGATAAGCAAAATTATGGAAAATTAGTCCATATATTAAATGTTTCTTAGCTATTTTATTGCCGGCGTACAGACAGGAGCAACATGCTGTCATATAACGGCAGCCAGTGCAGTTAGCGAGCGATTACGTCATAGCAAGAGAAGCTGAGCTCTCTGCTGCCTCTCCGGCTTCGCTTCTCAGCGTTTGAATGGGAAAATGCGAAAATCCAGCGATTTTGAAGAAAAACTCATCAGAATTGGTTAAGCCAAGTAAAAAATAGATACTTTATAGAACAAAACCACAGGGTGAAAATAGTAATATAAAGGATTTTATATTATATATTGTTTTTCCATGATTTTCCATGATTTTATATGACTGCCTCCCCTGACCGCATGTCACTGATATATATATATATACGTATATTGAATGCAGGGTTTCCCCCAGAAAACTTGTTAAGCCCGGTGGTCGGGGCATCGAGGCAGTCCACCGGCGGTCTTCCGTGTTTTTGTATTAAAAGACGTTATGTTTTTTTTATCAAGGTCTTTTTATTATTTTTACATAAATCACAACCCCCTCCTGCCCCCCCGACAAAGACAGTAAGTGCTTAATAAACATGATTTGATTTAAAGGTAACTGGAAAGAATTTTTCTCCTTGTTAATCTAAGATTTATCTTTCTTTGTTTTATTTGTTGTTGACTTTCAGGACCCTGTGATGGACTGGTGACCTGTCCAGGGTGAACCTGCCTCTCATCTGATGGCTGCTGGAGATGGGCACCACCAGCCTCTCTCACCACCCTGCAAGGATCAGTACGTTCAGATCATGGATGGAAAGATTTTAAGGTTGTTTGTCTCCTTAAGTCCACAGCTTCATAGTTAATGCCAACATCAACTGACTATGACATTGCTGACAATTTTCTCTACTTCCAACATAAACAGGCAAAGAATTTGTAGACACCCAGAATTGTTTTTCCACCCCAGGCATCCGGTGTTATGGATCAACTGGTGGCTAAATCAACTGGTGGTGGCATCTGGAAAAGACTGATGTTTCTGTGGGCGTGGCTTTTTAGGATCACTTTACCGAACCAGGAAGTAAACATTGTGATAAACTTAAAGAACCACAAATCTTTGCAAAAATACTATCAGATTCCGTAAAACAACCATTAAGATCTTGGGAATAACTAATTAGAAAGACTTTTATTGGTCTAATATGGTATGTTGCCTTTTTGTTTTAAAGTTCATCTGCAAAACCATCAAAACATGTAAATTACACATGTAAATTACACCTGTCCTGACTTCGGAGGTTGAAACTCGTCAAAGGAAGATCGAAATAGATCTCGTTGTGGCATGACCAGATCTCAAAGCAAAGATTAATCCCTGAAAGCCGACATAAATGTTGAAAAGCCTTGGGATTAAAAATAAAATGTTTAAAAAGATTGACTGGCTGTGTAGTTTTTCCACATATTCCTCATATTGTGATATTTCAAATAGGTATCCACAGATATAGCGAAATATTTTTAACTGTTTCTGTAATGTTACACTTTTTTTTCATAGCTCATTTACAGAAGACATGGCAGGTCCATGTGTAATTTCTTCCTTGTTGATATTTTTTTCTCGTAATTTAACTAAACGTCTTTATTCTTTTCAAGTGACCCTAATTCTCAATCATATGAGACATCGCTCAAAAACAATTGTCTTATGTACTTTAACATCAGAAACAGGTTAAAATCTTCACTCAAACTGAGATTCTGAAAGTGTCACCAGTTAATCCAGGTTTGCTTACTAAAGGTGTCGTTAGATGACAATCATTAACAGGTAGGAACATCGGATTCTCAGCTGCTGTCATAGTTCAGTGGTTAAAACGACCGCTGGTACGAGTTTAGTTAGCAGCATTAACGTCTGTTTTCCTTTTTGGACCAGTTTATTTTATTGTCTACAAAAATAAATATAGTTCACTTGTTGCCAACATTGTGGAGGTAATTTTGTTTAACAGGTTTGCCACGCAAACTTTAACTATGAGAATATTGTTAGATTACCAAGTTGCACAGCTTTGCTTCTGCAGCTGAGTGAAGTCTTAAAGTGCAAACGAAATAATGTGGCTTCCATTAAATGAACAACAAATTAGTTTGCATGATATTATAACTGTTTATATTTATTGATATGTTTGCAGAGCATGTCAGTCAACATAAGACTGAAAAGACGTAAAATTATCGTCATGCTGGGTGGTAATACAAATTCTGGCTATTTAGTACAGTCTCCTTTAAAGTGGGGTATATTTTAGTAACCTTTTAATGTATTATTCAACATTAATGTTTTATGTTTTGAATTATTACATTAACCATTATGTTTTGAAGAGCTCTTAGAGAAAGTAGAGACATTTTCATATCTGTTTATTTACGTTTGTCGCGTTTTGATCAGGAAACGACAAAGCCACCTAATGTTTTACAAACATCTGCGTTGAGGACCCCATTTGACTGTCACTACTTAATCTTAATGAGGCGTCTTTGTTTTTAATTTGATTTCCTTTCGTCAACAGCTTGCAAACTTTTCCTGTAGAGAACACACGGAGAAATACTGTAGATATGACTCATAATCTGTTGGTGGTATCTGACAGTAATGTAGGAACGTTTACTATTATAATTTCGGCTTGTCAGTTTGGCTATCACCACCAACAACATTAGCTGTTAACTTTATATCATTTAGATGATATTTTATTACAGTACAACTTATCAGCATTACTTGATATTCCTTTCTATTTGGACACGTAAACACCACAAGCAACACCCTCAGGTATGTGAGTTAAATTTTATTAAATATGATGACAACCACCCCACTGTTTAGCGACACTTACTGTGGGTAGCAAGTGTCGTCAAACAATACGACACTATTTACCTTTTGCTTACCTGTAATGTAAGCATCTCACATTACAGGTACTTGAGAGTCAATTCCAATGTTTTTCTGATAACAAGCTGGTTACAAAAAGCAGAAACTATCTACTCAGGTTTACATTGCGTTTATTCATGAGATGGAATTAATGTTTTCTGGTGAACATGAATGTGAATGGGATTGTGTTATTCATTAATCTGGTTATGCTCAAATGAGATGTTTTCGAAGCGCAATGAATGCTGTTCTTTAGAAAATTGTTTGGAAACATAATTTTCACATGAAACATTAAACATATTTGCGTCAAATTGGATTTATAGTAAAGTTTTGCAAACGGTTTTTTCACGGAACCTAGCCACCTACAATTTAGAAACATCTGCGGTGCCCATAGGTTTCAACCAGTTGATTTAGCCACCAGTTGATCCCTAACACCGGTCCCAATGATCATCAGTTCTTATGATGTCACATACATGGCGAGTCCACAACGTATTGAAATTGTATTATTTTTTTATTTGCCATTTTTCTGTTCTCTTTACATACAAATGCTTTCTCTGTTTAATTGCTCTATTGTTCTTTTTTTAGGTTTCTGTAATAATAATAATAAGCAAACTTACCACCAGCTAGCAACACTTAGCAGCCTTCGTCCCCCTGGCTCCTTTTGTGACACACATTTCATTTCCATCGGTTGTTGTCCCGTTGTGTTGTCGTCTAACT
>CAEGAF010046613.1:0-14478 GCA_903067075.1 Micropoecilia bifurca
GGAGGGTTGCTGGTGCCCATCTCCAGCTAACGTTCCGGGCGAGAGGTGGGGTCACCCTGGACAGGTCACCAGTCTGTCGCAGGGCAACACAGAGACACACAGGACACACAACCATACCTAGGGACAATTTAGACAGACCAATTAACCTGACAGTCATGGTTTTGGATTGTGGGAGGAAACCGGAGTACCTGGAGAAAACCCACGTATGCACAGGGAGAACATGCAAACTCCATGCAGAAAGACCAGGGCCGGGAATCGAACCAACTGCACCACTGTGCAGCCCTTGTTCAGAGGCTTATTCCAAAAATACTTTAAAAATTTTTTTAATGATTTTGTCCCTCCCTCCCTGAACAGAGCCCGGTTACAGAGGAAGAGGCATCGGGAAGGAAGTGACTCGCATGATGATGAGCTACGGTGAGAAGCTGTCGCTGTTTGTCACATTTAAACCTAAACCTTCCATGTATTTTTTTTTAAACAAATTTTTAGTGTTATCAAAAGGCAAATGACTGCTATGAATGCAGCAGTATTTGGTTGGATATAACATTTTAGGTGTCGTGTTAAAGAGACTAATCATAGCCAACAAAGAGAACAGAGAGGAAAATGTTTATCGATTTGTATTAGCATCAACATGTCCTGCTTTCCAAAATTTAAAAAAAATGTGATCAAAACAATATAGCTCAGAAATTTCACGTTATTCCGTTCAAATAAATAAATTTTTGCATCAATCTGGAAATTGTGTGTCCTTCATCAGGAATCACCAAACTCGGAGTCAGAAAGTTTCAAGCAAAAATTGGTCTGGACAACCAAGTCAGCATCTCCATGTTCAAGAAGCTGCAGTTTCAGGAGGTAAGGAGGAGACTGTAGGTCACTGCGCAACGAAGATCAGACGATAATCGCCATCTCTGCAGGCATCTGTGTGCAACGTCTTCAAGGAGGCGACACTCGAGCTGGTGGTGGACGACTCCGTTCGGACCAAGCTGCAGGAAGACGTGGCTTACATGAAGGAAAGGGACTACAAGCAAACATGCAGCAACAGACATGAGCTGGTTCAGCAGTGAGGTGATCTACCATGAGCTCCATTGTCCAACCATTATTTGTGACACCGAAACAGAGGCTTTACTTCCTTCCCTCGAGAAAGAGAGCTCTCGTTTTGGTCCAGATTGTTCCCCAGCAACCTCAACAAAATGGTTCCATTTACTAAACAGCTGATGTCTTAAGATCATCATTTGCTGTATTCTATTAGAGTGGAAGAGGCTGAGTGTAGGAACACGCCGCACTCTTCAGATGTTTATGAAAAGAGGAAGTTTGAAAACAGTGGATCCTTTTTACTGCCATTTGATTGTTTCCAGATGCAAATTCCCAATAACATGGAAAGATTTGTAAAAATTTAAAAGGGTATTTGTAAGTCATTTGTTGAAAGTGTTTAGAGACCGGCATAATGTAAATATTGAAGTTTTTATTTTATTTTTAGCAATATAAATTACTCATTGTCCTGGGACCACAGAATGATAGATTTTTTGCTAATTGTGGCATTTGTGGAATTGCTACTGTGCATTGTCCCTCCTAAATCAATAAAAATTTACATTTTTATTTTACTTTTATATACACTGGTTCTCTCATTCAGTTCCGAAGGTTTTATGCAAATACAAATTTTTACACAAACATATTGGCTGCAGAAACATCTTTAAAAAAAAAACCTTGAAAATCTTCACCAAACATCTGTCTGAAATGTTTTAACCATTCAATTTTTAATATGAATCCAAGTTTAATTAGGGCTGGTAACCTTTAAGCTCTAGTGAAAACAATAGTTTGTGCCTCAGAAATGACATGAAAACTCACTTCCTTGCATCTTTGGCAAAAATGTGCCTGTTTTTTTTTATTTGTCATGTAGCAAAAATGACTCAATTACCAGATGCAAGCATTTACAGCGTTCGCCTGCGAGATCCGACGAACAGCGACCTAGATGTAGAAGGCACTGCACATGCTCAGACGGTGACGAGCTTTGGCCGCACACACACGTCTGACGACGCTCCGGAGCAGCGCAGATGTGTCTGTACCCGGAGAAACTTCACATTTAAGCCGGACAGCTCAAGGGCAACCTGCGCTTCGATTAATGTAAAGTGCCAAGCGCCGCCCACAGGAAGATATTTAGCTGATGTAAGAAGAAAACTGGGCATATAAAGATTTTGACAGTAATTCCATAGGAATAGGTCTGTGCAGGAACTTCCACATCCCGGCATCGCAAATGGGAATGACGAATTCTACATGTTAAAAAACATCCCAGAAACACCAGGAAAAGCCTGCGGCTGTCGTCTCTGATGGCGGCGTTCAGTTCTTGGGTGTTTGTGTGGACTCCAGGAGGTCCTTGGCAGCGGATGACAGGTTGCGTAGCAGCTGTCTGACCGCGCCCTCCTGCGCTTTGGCCCAGGATAAACAGTCGTCCGCGGCCGCGTTGATCGGCACGCAGACCTCTTCCCTCCGCAGGTCGGTCAGCCGGCATGCGGCAGCGACTCCGGCTATTCCCAGCGTCAGCAGGAGGAGGAGCTTAAAAATCCAGCCGACGAGAGAACGCTGTGATTTAGCTGCTGGTTTCACGTCGACCTTTTTATCTGCGAGGACGAGAAAAGAGATGTTGAAGCTTCTGAAGCCTCAGTTTCTGGAAAGATGCAACAATCGAAACAAATCAAATTTCAGCTCCCACTTGCTGCTTGCCCGTTCTTCTTCTTCTTCTCCTCGCTCTTCTTCTTTTGCTCCTGCATAGCCTGAGCCGCCACCTGAGCGTTGTACTCCTTCCTTCTCCTCTCCTTTTCCTCCGCTTTCTCCCGTTTACGAGCTTCCCTTTCTCTGGCCTCCCGCTCTTTCTGCTTCGCTTCCTTCTTCCTCTCCAGCTCTAAGTGCAAAAACGACATAAGGTCATCTCCCTGTTCCCGATTCATCATCACTATGCAGATAAACGGGGCTCTGAGACATTTCGATCCATTTTGACAATGCAAATAGAGTGAATTTGTCTGTTTTATGGTTCAGGGTTTAAACATGACAAACCAGAGAACAAAAAAAATAGGAAGGGATGGACAAACTAGTCATTGTCTAATAAAAATTGTGATTAAAGCCATTTTGCCTGACTCAAGAACAGTGGTTGTCATATGTAGCTTTATGGATTTCAAAATAGCTCCAAGAATAAAATCTTTCCTCTTGGGGAGGGAAAAAACACAACAAACATTCAATTATGTACCTTTTTCTTTCAACAAGCGTTTCTCTCGTGCACGATCATAGTCTTCCTGTATGGCTCTCATGTGCTGTAGGACCTGAAACACACCGACGTTCCGAGTTTTTATTTTTGCTGGCCTCAGTTAACGTCAAAGAAACCGGTTCCACAAAAACCGGTATCGTATTTTCCAAAAAAAAAACATCTTAAAAGATTCCAAGACGTCAGGGAAAATACTATCAAAGGACCCATGAGAGAAACGTCTAATTGCATAAAAGGTGTGTGTCGTTATGTCAGCATTCAAACATGGAGGTGGTAGTGTGATGGTTTGTGGCTGCTTTGTTTCTTCAGTACCTGGGCGATTTGCTCTAATTGACTGGAACCCTGAATTCTAGTGAAATTCAATCTCGATCTATTAACGTTTTCTGATGACATTAATAAAATGGGGAAAAGAAGAAATCTTTTAGTTCTTGTAAAGCAGCTGAATGTGTTGCAGCCACCTTAGAGGCACATTGTTTGCACTGCTTCTCATCCAGACAGTCTCCTGCCGCTTTGGCCAAGCCAGGCTCCAGAGGATTATCCTTCAGATCGAGCCACTTCAGACTCTAAGCAAAAGGGGAAAAAGAGACAGTAAGTCAACAATGCAGCTAATATGATGCATATTATCAGTATTTGAGGCTTTTTGGCACAACTGTACAAATAAAATGGTCCTACCCACCCTGAGCTGAGAGAAGCTGACAGGCAGGACCATCAGCTTGTTGTTGTAAAGGTCCAGGTGTTGCAGGTTCACCAGGTTCCCCAGGTCATCTGGCAAACAGGTAAGCTGGTTTTTACTCAGGTCAAGCTTCACTAAATGGATGAGGCTGCAAAACTCTGGCTGCGAAAGAGAAATGGGGTAGAACAGACAACAGTCACATATCTGAACTGTGTAAGCAGAAGAAAAACTATATTAGATGGCGAGCAGCTGCAAATATACATTTTCAAGTTCTGCTACAACTGAGCTTAAGTCAAGGATTTGACTAGACAATTCTAATATCTTAATATGACTGAATATTGAAACCAATAATTGAATATGAAACCAAGAATTTAACTGTGGCTCTTGCTGTATATTTAGGGTCTTTCTCCTGCTGCTAGAAGGTGAACATAAACACATCATCCCATCAACACTGACCAGAAAAGTATTCCCCACAGCATGTCACCACCACATTTCACCATGAAGATGGTTTGGTTAGTCTGTAGCGTAACGTTTCCTCCATACACAGTGTTTTTCATGGAGGATTTAAAGATCAGTTTATGTCTCATCTGACCAAAGCAGCTTCTTCAGAGAACCTATGGATTTATTCCAACAAGGGTTTATTCTTAGTGGTGCTATCTAGAGGAGCAGACGCCTATGCAAAGATCTGTCTGCCCATTCTAGCGATTAAAGTCATTCAGGTCAAAAATTTAGCAATGTGTGTGTTTGATACTCACAGGAAGGGAGATGATGTTGTTACAAGAAAGGTCCACGACTGTGGCTTTAGGAAATAAAGACTGTAGGAGAAAACAAAGTATGATTTAGATGAATAAAATCATTCCTAATTCATAATCATTGTAATTTATTTGACTGCATAAATATCTTAATTCCAAAGGATTTAACAGTGTGACTTTTTCAGTTTATTATTTCACAAGGTGGCTAGTATGTTGTTTTACATTGGCTTTCTAAATTCAGTGTACTAAACATGGCAAATAATAAGAAAAATCCTAAAAAGCTTATTTATGGAAAAGGATAATGCAAATAGTGGGGGGCAATGCACTGTTAATGCACTGCCTTCTGACTTTTACTTTTACAGGTCAGATTTTTACAGGTCTTTACTCGGAGAACTGTCCTCTGAGTAAAGATCTGCCTCCGAGTCAGGACCTGCCTCAGAGTCAGGACCGTCTTCCGAGTTAGGACCGTCCTTCGAGTCAGGACAGGCCTCCTTTGAATTGCCTTGTTACTGAAAATGTGCTATATAAATAAAAATAAACCTCACCTAATTTGCTTGAAAAAGAAATTAACAACAAATACTGTTATTGCTCAAAAACATAGGATTTCTTCTGCTCTTTTAAAATACTACTTATGTTACACTACTTGACAAGAATTGTGCAGATGGTGAATTTAGTAGAAAAGTGAAAAAGTTTTTTTTCGGGTTTTTTGTAATTGGTGAAAAATATATTATTAAAAAATCTGATTTATACTTTGTGGCAGTTCGTTACCAGAAAAACTCTGAAAACTAAATAACAAGTAATACTAGAAAAGTTCTGAAGAAATTGAAATGGGGCGTGTCAAAGTGTGCCTGCAGTTTGGACCCAAAGCAGGTGTTCTGACTTGTTGCTAAAAATTAGCAACAATGCTAAGCTTAGCTAACCTGTACCTGTGGAGAATTACAACCATGTGGGCTAAAATTTACTTATTCTATTCAATATGCTAAAATTAGAGTATAAGCTAACATTAGTGGCATGCAGGGTATCAGCATGTTGTCTTACTCCATTCAGTATACTAAACATTATTAATCAATAAAAAAGTAAATTGTTATGGGAAAAGGCTAGTGCAGCATTTCACTGCCCTCCATTAGTGTCTGCTTAGACACAGAAGATGTCTTAACATTAACATTAACAAAATGATAATTAACATTCCTAAAAGGCATTAAAAATGCATTATCCTGGGAGGCAGGTTAGTTAGCTAGAAGGAAATTTCAAAAACGATTATTTTAGGGAAAAGTCTAATATTAGTGCACCTACTAAATACAATATAAAAATCGGCAGTTCCAGCAATATATTTGTTACTCCATATGGCTATACAAACAAAACTGGAATCAACTGACATCACAGTATTAGGAAGATGGTTATAATGTTATGACTGATGATGGATGTGTGTGTTGCACTGACTGATGATTTGGTTTCAAAGAATGCACAAAATAATAAGATAATCGCAAAACACAGGAAGAGAGTACTGGATTTAGGTTTGTAAATGCATAAATTGAGGTTTTATTCGCAGATAAACGATTAAATAAAAGCTGCTGGGAGACTTACGAGCTCTCTGA
This sequence comes from Micropoecilia bifurca, assembly GCA_903067075.1. Lineage (NCBI taxonomy): Eukaryota > Metazoa > Chordata > Actinopteri > Cyprinodontiformes > Poeciliidae > Micropoecilia > Micropoecilia bifurca. The sequence continues at coordinate 6,268 of CAEGAF010046613.1, forward strand.
CTGGCACTTCACTGAGGTTGCACAGGCTCAGGTCCGCCTCATTCCCGCTGATTTTATCCTTCAGGTTCAACACTTTGGGTTTACTCATCCTGCAGTCTAGAAGGGAGCACGGCAACAGAGTCGACCAGATTCAGAACCGAGTCAAAGTGTTTTACTGCACACACTCCTGATAAGCAGACAACAGGAAACACAGTAAATCTTAGCGCTTTACGTTTCTGCTCACCTGATACAACAGCCGGAGAAGAACTAAGTCTAATAATGACAGGAAAGAGACAGAAATCGAGCGTTTCGGGGTGTAAATATAAGCCAATCGAAGAATAATCTCAGTCAGGGTTGTATATTTGGAGCTCTGACTGCCTCTCAATGAAAATCCACGTCATTGGTTGAGCAACGTGGCGACGCTAACGAGACAGCGCCCTCTACCGTGGCGGAGGACACAGCAGGTAAACGAGTATAGGCTTTTCTTTAGTTTTTCCTCAAAACTTTATATATATTAAATATATACATACATTTTTTTAAAATATACATTTAAATACGTATTTAAATATATATTTTTAAAATATTTTCTTTTTACAAAATGAAATCATAAGTAATGTAGAACAAGCGCATGCATTTAAAAATAAGCACCAATAAGAATGTCTGCATAATTTAAAGAGACTTGACTGGCACAGAAAGAGATAGTTAATCATGCACCTAAATAAATACTAATTTTAACGTTGAAGTAGGCTTGTTGCTTACCTGACCATTTACAGTATCTAATAATTTCCATATAGATTTAATTTTCAACCAAACGCTACACATTCACAACAACTTGGAAAATTGTAGCTATACTTGTGATAATTTCATCCTCTTCGTCAAGATATTTTTACATATCTTTAACTATCATAATATTGGAAGAAGCAATCTAATCTAATCCTCCCGTGAGCGTTTCTTGCTTTAGGGTTGTCTCTTTTTGTGAATATCCAGACTAATCAAGGCATCCAGTCATGGATGATAAACGATAGATGTTTTTCTTCCTCAAAAAAAAGTAGTTATTTCAAAGTAATCCAAAGGATTTACCACGACTTCTCATCTGTCTAAGCCAGATAAATGATGTTACACAACATCTTCCTTCAGACTGATGGGGCCAGATGGGCAGACAGTTTACATGCCTGGAGACACGTCTGAGTCTCTTAAATGGAAATGAACACAGTATCCATTCATAATTCTTCCACAGAGGCTTTAAACCTCTGTAAGCTTCAAATGTGACAAGCATGGTGCAAGATAAAATCATCCAACATTGTCAGTTAGGCAGACATTTTCTGCTGCTGTCTAAAGAGAGTCTTTTTGCTGAGATGATATATCAAAAACTCCTAATTGAAAAACTTTTTGTTGACTATTTTAATATGTGCAGTTCAAAAACCCCTTGTTTGTTAGAGGAGAATCGGGAGAGTGGATCAAGGTGATAGAAAGGCAGCGGTAACTTAACTAAATCACTCAATAAAATAAAGGAATGCAAAATAAAATCTCTGAATTGACAACATTTTGAACTTTAAAGAAGATGAGCTTCAGATGCAGAAAACCAGACAACTGGGATCATAATTTACAAAGACTCACCAACATTGGACAGAAACAGACAGCAAAAATATTGCCTGATCCAATGAATCTTTATTTCAGCTGCAACAATCTCATAATATAGAATCAGACCTTGGTGTCAACAAGGTCAAAACATGGATCCAACCTAACCCCCCGAAACCCCCCACAAAAAAAACAAACTACCATGTTATGCAGAACCACATTTCCATCTTAGCTTCAGTCAAATCGTTGTGAAGCCAGTGAAAATGAATCAGCTCCTCTGTGCGGCTTCAGACCACTTAGGGATTTTAAAGCCAAGCCAATGATTTTGCAGCAGCACCGGGCTCACAGTGAACTCCCACCACAGGGTAAAACCAAATAATCTGCAGCCCCACTGCCAGTGGCAGCTGTTGCCATGGGCACATGTCCAAAAGAGGAGGAGAAGGATGGCACAAAGAGTCGCATCCTGCCAACGCATCAAAGATGTGACTGTCAGTAATTCCAACACTGTTTCCGTGGAGATGGATGCTTTCTCTCCTTGGTGGTAAAAGTTGTGTGAGGCTGTGAGAGGGCAGTAAGAGAAGGCCGACACAGGGACGCCTTGTTTTATGTGCCATGACCTTTGTACTCAGGACGGTCAGTAATCACAGCTTCTCTGCACTGTTACTGTCCTACATATTCACCCTTTTTCTTTCGGAAACACCTTCCTATTTCAAGTTGTTGAATTTTATGACGTCTTACGCCTGGAATATTCAGCCGGAAAACCAACAGCTTTTCAAACCAATAATCTGAGGCCTGTGACGCGTTGAACCACCATCTGTTGTCAGTTTTCCAAACTCCTCGTGTCTTTATTCACATAAAACTGCCGCTCTATCCTACTTTTAAATTTTTTTAATTGCCTATTAGTTTGCTTGTAGGGCTCATCATTAACCCTATAATCAAAATAAGATGTTCTATTAACACATTTTTTCCCTTGTGTTCTGCAGTTAATTTTTGTCTATAAAACAGGTCATGTCTTTGCTAGTGTTTATTTACATGACAGCAGATGGCTGCAGTGAGCAGACAGGCTCCGCTCCGCAGCGCCCCCGTCCGGCCTACCGCTGCACTGCGCGGAGAAGCTCTGCGTGTGTGACTTGCGTGTGTGTGTGTGTGTGTGTGTGTGTGTGTGTGTGTGTGTGTGTGTGTGTGTGTGTGTGTGTGTGTGTGTGTACGCGTGTGCGCCCGGTGAGCGACTGCCGCTGAAGAGACAACGCCGCTGTCTGCTGTCAGGTAAGAAAACCGCCGACACATTTCCTTCATTTCACCGAATTAATCAACGAGTCATTACTTGGTAACCGAAGACCGAGGCGCAGACGCAGCGTCGTCTTTTCTCCATCGGCATTCCTCGTCTTGTCGCTTCATATATTCGTGTGAGGTGGGAGAGGTTTGGCCTCCATGCGCTTCTATGGCCAGAAACATCCAAGCTCAAGACTGAAAATCGCCTTTTTTTCCCCCTCACGTCGTCTGTCCGCGCATCTCCTCCTGCACCCGCTTTTTCTTTCTTTCTTTTGTGTTTTTTTTTTCTGTGCCACACCGTTTTCAAGTTGTTTTTATTTTTGTGCACCATGCGCCGTCTCCATCCTCCCCATCGATCCTCTCTCCCACAATGAAGGCAGAAACGGTGTTGGTGTGTTTTACAGCCATCATTACAGCCTCCAGCCCCCCGGAGGACAACAGTCTCCCTCTCCACACAGCCTCGGCATTTCGCGTGTTTTCTCCTCATTTCCCCCGCAGGGATCAAATAAAAAAAATAAAAAATAAAAAATGGTCTCCACCATCCTTCTCGGCGCAGGTCCTCCTCGTCCTTGGACGCTCTAACGGCGCTAATCCGCCGGAATATCTATAATCTTATTGCGAGGTCTCAGGAGGACAGTGATGTCATGCTTTTCGGTGATATTTGCTCCTGTTTTGGTGTCTGTGCGCAGTTCTTTTGTTGTCTCCGTTGTTCTGCTTTGAGCTCAGCGCCTTAGTGTTGAATTTGAGGCAGTTGACGCCGTTCACGTTGCTCTCCTTGCTGCCCCGTTATTCTGGATCTTTCGCTTCTTTCTTGCGCCTCAGGGCCCGAATGGTTTCGCATGCATTCTTTTTTTCCCCCTCCCTCCCTCACCTGTAAACATGCATTAAATTCCGCATCTTAATAATTGCAAAACACGACCCCCTACCCCCACCCTCTGGTTCCCCACCTGACTGCATCGATTATGTGTGTCTATTGTGTTTTTTTTTTAATTTTTTTAATATAATGACATTTATTTGAGAGCGCAGACAGACAGCGTGGGCCGTCAGCAGCCTGCGCGCCTGTGCCAAGCCCATTTTTTTTTCATTTGCTCAACAGAGCAGCGAGCCAGCTTGCTTATCTGTCACATATGGACTCCACGGTAATCCACCTGAGGTCAGTGGACACAATCTGAGCCGGAGAGCCTTTAAACGTGACCCCTTTGTGTGCTTTAATTGGCTGTTTTTTTTTTTAATGCAATGACACCTGCGGGTTTGTTGAGCTGCGTGGATTTGGCGTCGGACACGCCTTGTCCTCCATCCTCTTCATCTCATACTTGCAAAGCATTGATTTTTTTTTTAATGCACGGAGCGGGCATGTTGTAATCTGTAACTGCAGCTTGGAGCCCCAAGCAGCCAGGTGATCCACTGAAAGAAGAAGAAAAAAGAGGCTTTGGTGCCATCTTGTTAACGCTCCGATATTCTCTTATTTTGCAAGTTTCTGCAGCACTTTGGCTGGGATTGTTACTGGAGTGACGCTCAGGAATCCTCACATCATGCCCTCTAAACTTTAGTGAAAACAGTGACTCTTCTGGACAGATGCAATTTACAGAGGCAGAAATCAACTGAATTTATTCTCTCTTTGTTTTGGCTTCCTATTAGACACAAATCTGCATAGGTTTTGTCAGTACAGAGAGTATGTTTGCTCAGTGTGGCTATTTTCAAGATTTTCCTTTGTGTCTAGGTTCAATATAAGAAGCACGTACAAACTCAGGTTTGCACACATTTAGCAAAGAACACATTTTTTCATGAGTTTTCTCCTGAAGTCCACTTCTATATTTGTCCAAATTAGAGTTCCTTTACTGCAAAGCCGCAACCAACAGTTACTGTTTCTGGTCATGCCTTCTTACATTTAGTCCAACAGATAATGTTGGACAGTTTAAATATAATAACATTTAATCAACAGTCAAAAATTTACTATAAGCTATAGCAAAATAATTGTATGAAAATAAACAAAAATGTAAATTTCTAATATATTTTGTCTCATTTGGCATTCAACTACGTGTTTGTAGTATTTACCGTCTCCTTTAGTGGCTTTATTTTCTGTGCTCATGTGCAGCATATTTTAATATAGTTCAATTCAAGCTTTTGTCCCCATATTTCTTACAAATTTTAACATGTGCATAATAAGACAAATATTTTGGCAGTAATACTTTTAGATTAGTTTGTTTTTTTTTCTTCCCAGTGTTGTCACCAATCAAATGCTGTGCCTCCTCAGCAATGTGGTTAAAATTTTACCATTTTGCAACAAAACATCAGTTATATGAGGCTCTTTTTTTGGCCGTTTATTTAATGAATTTGTTAAGAAAACATTCAGAATAAAAGAATGCTGAATATATTTAATTACATTCCCAGACATTTCCTTGTTTGTCACAAAATGAATAACTGCTTTTTTTCCTTTTACTCCCCTTCATGTTAAGCATCTGTTGGACACATGTCAGGTTTCTCTGCAGCTTCACTCCATGTGCTGCTTGTGGAGTAAAACCATTATGAGATGCCATTACCAGATGCTCCTCCTCGTTGATAATCCAGTGCATTCCTGCTCCCCCCTCCACCCTTTTGGGAGGAGCTGCACCACATGTGTCATGCAATCATCGTTTGTGCTGTTATGTAATTCTTTGAAACGTTTTTATTCGGGACCCTTAAAGGAGCAGAGCTCTCAGGCTCTAAAGTGGAAGATTTTAGAGCCTGAGAGCTCTAAAATCTAAAGTGGAAGATTTTAGAGCCTGAGAGCTCTAAAATCTAACGTGGAAGATTTTTGTGCACTGAACAAGGGTCTAATTCACTTTTATAATTCAAATTTCTTCTTCTTTTTTTGTCTAAGCTCATGTTTTAGTTGAGCAACTGTTTCACAAATCATAAATCAAAAAAATAAATCACAAAATAAATAGTGCAAGAAAGCTTTAATATTTACAGTTTTGCACTGTGGTTCATCTGATGGTTAATGTGAAGAAAAATTGTTCTCAATTGTTTATATCCATGTGTACTTGGAGGGCCACACAGGACCTGCTGCTTGTCTCCAGGGGTGGTGCTACATATTGTAATATATATTTTTGAAAACTGCTGTTTGAGCTTTGAACAAGATATGCTTCTCAAAATATTCATGTAGAATTTGGGATCACAAAGTTTAGTTATGTTGTTGCATGTTGGTGTTTTGTCTAACATGATATTTTGTTTGAAGGAAATTCACATTTCAAATGAAATAGTTACAATATGACATCAATGCAGAACTAAAAAATAAATCTAATTCAAAATAAATGAAATCCAGACACAGTGTGCAAACACTAATGGATATCAATGATATATTGAATATTGAAACAGAAATAGAAAACTAGACTATAATATGAGCTGATGAACTAATAAACATATTAGAGCTTGGATGGTTTAAAAGCTAACAAAGTGATTTGATGCCAAGGTATAAAGTGAATAAAATATTTTTGTTTTAGTTTCTGAACACTGAAGTCTGTGGCTCATTGCTTAGATTCAGCCTAGTAACTCTGTCACACTGTATGAACTGTGGACATGTCAAAAACTTGTCCTGCATAAGTGATGCATCACCACTTAAATTTAAAAATGAACTGAAACTCAAATGTCACTGAAATGATCCAATAATAGCATTAACTAATCTCACACTTTTCCATCCAATCGAATCTAAAGGAGAAACTGAGAGCTTAACCTACCTTCTGATTAGTTTATATAATAATAATCTGCTCTTTGGGACAGTGACAGAGCACTAATACTTCATACCCAAAACGGTATTCTGACTCTTAAATAAGAAACAAATACCACACCCCTGATCCCTATATACATTTTCAAGTTTTCAGTACAGGGCGCATTGGAAGCCTCACACACACTTCAGAGATTTCATAGGACTTGATGTTCAACAAAACCCCTCTCATTTCCTCATTTGCATTTGTGTAGCAATATATTAATGAATAAAAAACGAGCAGAATAACATTTTAACTAAAAATGTACATCTAAGCAAAAATAGAGTTCATACATATTTAAAGATGATTAAAAATTCGAATCAAGAGACTTTACTCGTTTGTCAAGACTCACTCAGCGAAACACTGAGAGGCCCTTTTAGGCTTTAGTCCAAATGTGACCACATCCAGCAGCCGGCCTCACGTTGGACGGCTCTGCCCCGAGAGCTTAGGCTGGCAGAACCGCCAACATCATTGAAATTACTTCTTTGGATTGTATCTGGTATGTCTTTATCCTGCGTTTGACCACAGAGCTGGAACTTCCAAGTAACCTTTGGATACATGAATTCATTTGGATTTATTATTCATATTCCAAATACAACAAACAGTTATTTAGTTTTAGCTTCCTAAACATCCTATCTTCCTGCCCTTCGTATTGTAGGAAGTGATACATGACCATGTCACTCTTTGATCATTTACCAATTAATTTATCCTAAGTAGACCATGGTGCGACACCCAAGTTACGCTTTGCATTGATTCACTTTTAGGGTTTACTTTTTAAATTGATTCTCTGTGAAAACTGTATTTTCCCTCCTGTATGTTTGTATTTACTCCAAGCTGAAAACAGAGAAGAAAAGCTGACAGAGCTCCAACGTCTGTCAGAAAAAGCATTTCCTCGTCAGACAGAAGACGAAAAGGCACAGCAGGCCTTAAAACTCTGCTGTTCAGCTCGGTTAATTAGCAGCATGCTGATTGAAGTCTGTGGCTCATTGCTCTCGCAGAACTGTGTGCTTAGATGTGTTCTTGTCTCCGAACATTCGGCAGTTAAGCAATTTACACAATTAAACCTCAAGAGTTCCTCATGTTTTGAATTCCTCGTTGAAAGATTGTGGTTTAAAGATATTCGGCGTGTCTTAAACTGGAAGGGAAAGTCGATTGTGTCTCATTTGTTTTTCTTTTTGTTTTGTTTTTTTTAAGTTGGGTGATGTAACTTTGAAGAACAAAGCATGTGGTGAGTGGGTGCAGCTGGCGTCATTAGACACAAAACTGCAGCTTGTTTGCGTTCATCACTTATGAGGAAGAAAAAAAAAACAATGCATGCTGGTCGGTCTTGCAAGACACTGTAGATGGAAAATGAAAAAGTGCCCCACCTTCAGCCTTCCCCATGTCCACAACTTTTCCCACACTGCAAAAGTAGAGAGCTGGAGAAGCTCAGGCTGGGAGGCTGAGTGAGCCGGCCGAGAGCAAACGATGAGGAAAGTAGGTCAGAGATACAGACGCAATCAAGCATGAGAGCAGTGCAGCATCGTCGTCTTTCAGCTGAGCTGAGAGCTGCGCTGGTGAGGAAATGGGCACACACACACACACACACACACACACACACACACACACACACACACACACACACACACACACACACACA
>CAEGAF010046614.1:0-20469 GCA_903067075.1 Micropoecilia bifurca
TCCTCTCCTTTCAGACACCTTGGCACACTTATCAGGCAACCATATGATGAGAGGAGACATCGTGTGGTTTTAATCTTAAAACACAGCAAAAACATTACAAAGTATATGTACAAATAACTGCAACATAACTTCTGAGTTAAGCAAGAAAAAGGGAGCAGAAGCTTGTTACATGGCGAACAGAGTGACAAAGCGCCCATCCCCATTTCTCAAGAACTGCAGTGTGAGGATGAGATGATAACATCAATGCAGCTTCTTCCATGGTAAGATTGAGCAAGAGACGATTACTGTGGTGACTACACTCAGCCTCACACTGCTAATAATGATTGTTAGTGGAGTATTTATAGCAAATATAGACATGTTGTAGCTTCAAAGTTTAGGATATGTTTTATCGACGTGAGGCGTAAAAATTGAAATGTGCATGAACAGTGTATGGGCCAGACCTGATTAAATAGATTCCATTCTGGAGTTTGGAACGCCCCATTTCAGGACCTCAAACTTCTGCTAAACTCAAGTGTTCCTGGAAGCTCCGCGAAAACGAAAGTTTGTCCACTAACTGATGAGGGTCATGGTGCTCCGGTCAGGAGATGAAATGAATCATCAGTTACACTGCCAGGAAAGGAACTTGCTGTGGGTCAGTGTTTTACACACACACACACACACACACACACACACACACACACACACACACACACACACACACACACACACACACACACAGTGTAAGTAAATGAGTTTGATATTAACTGGGCTGCTCTGAACTAAGCTGAAAAACTCCTCACCCAAGGATTGGGTCAATATTGACTCCTCACTGGAGTCAATATTGATAGAGACGGTCGAGATAAATGCTAATCTCAAAGCTACCGCATTGATGATGGTCTATGTATTAAAGTCTGTGCTCTCTGAGGGTGCAGTACAGTATAGAAATCCTTCTAAGGAAAACCACACCTGAGCACATTTGGGAAATTCAAACCTTCCTGGCAGTTAAACAAGGAAGCAACCGGTTCTGCGGGCCGACTACTTGACAAGAAACATCCATTCATTAAGAAATAAGCAAGAATTATTCGACGAAACGATAAGAGTTCCTGATGGCATTCAAAAACTGTTGCATTTGGTTTTGTTTTGTTTTCTTTTTTTATAGAAACTCTACACTAATATCCACATCAAAATGTAACAATGTTGGATCTTTTACCACATACCTGAAGAATATCTTCCCAGATCCTGGCTGTATCAGAAAAGTACTTCTTCATTAAAACCAGGTTTTTTCCCGTGTGTACACACACACATACACACACACACACTTCAGGAGTCCTTGTTTGTTCCACACACACATCCCTCCAAAGATTCACCTGCCTTTCCAGCTCTCCCTGCCATGACCTCCAACTCCCGAGAAAATATGAGACACTGTGCCTGACATTCGCAGCAAAAGTGCTTAAATACGGACCTTTCACTTCACCCATCAAAACCTCCCTCCTCTGTTTTTCATACACTCCCTCTGTACGGTAAGCCTGACAGTCACTTCCCAGTAAGAAGGAAGCAGTGGGTGTGAACAGCACGCCCCCTCACCATGAATCAACACATAATAGTTTCTGAGGAAAACCATCTGACTTGCCCTGCCCCCTGTTCCCATAAAGTAAGCAGGGGAAAGGCTGTGTCTACTCGAGGAACCAGGAATTCCCCCGCAGGCCACAGAACAGCTGTCAAGATGAGAGGAGATGACGAAGCGGACACACTGGAAGTTTGTCGGTCAGTTCATGCAAACAGAAACTGTGCTAGGACAACCCTATGTAACATACTTGTTGAGTGGCGTTTAACGCATAAACGTATTTGCACAATAGGGAACTGGAAAGTCTGCTCATACCCTCGTGGGTGTTTAACAGTACAGTCATGTAAGAGCTGCTGACATAATGTTTCCAAAAGATTACTGTCGTTCTTTGAGCAATAGCTGCAGGGATGAATGTAAAAATGCACATACTCAAACATATTTCTACCAAACTCTCCTATAACTTTGTTTGCTGTTCAGACAAAGTCAAACATGATAGTTAGACTTTATCTGAACTCTATGACTTCTTCATAGAGTCCTATTGTTCAGCTTGGTAGTGGGGGAAAAAATAGCTGATTTCCTCATCCTCCTCACCTGCCTACCTTAAGTACAAGCAACTAGTCTGGACTTGGTGTGTTCTTCCTCAGAAAAATCCCTCTTAGATTTATTCACTGGATTTCCTTGTTCTTCACCAAAAGGGGATTCCAGATAGTTTGGAAACGATCACGTAGTTCCCTACCTCATGCTTGGCTACACGTCTATGCACATTTCCTGGATCCAACACATGCCTGAAACGTGTCAAGACTCATTGTTTTGGAGCAGGACCCATTAAGGTCATATATCCTGAAAAAAAAAAGGCGGTACAGAGACCCCAAAGAGATCCCCCTTGCTATTGATGCGCCGTGACGCCAGCATCCACTTTCAAACTCTGTCCCTAGGCCTGCGGGATAAGTTGCAATTGACATTTTGCGCTGGATGGCCGAAACAAGCTGGGCTTTCATGCTGGTGTTTGAACACTGGGGAAAACACTTGCAAAGGTCACTGAGCCCATTTCCTTTCTGTCTTCTCCATGCATCTAAAGACCTGGAACACCCCCTTTTAACATCACTTTAGTTCCTGGCATATTCAAATTTCTTTGTAGGAAGTAGAAAGTAGAAAGAGAAACCCAAGAATGCATTTCTTTAAAAAAGGTTTTTTTTCCCTATTTTTCATTCAAATAATTTTTTTATATTTAAAAAAAAATAAAATGATGCAGCGAGAAATCGGCCGGTGACTGGAATGGGCAGAGTTTTTTGTTTGACTGGCTCTTATTGGTGTTGTTAGTTGGAAGCTAAAATTCTAATTTTTCTTTTTTCAAGGTTTTGTTGGCTCTAGTGGCCTTTATTTGAAACTAGTTTGACAGGAAGCAGGGTTATGAGAGAGGGGGAAGACATGTGGCAACTGTCACCTGGCTGGGAATCAAACCTGCAACCACCAGCATAGGGCCTCAATACATGGGTTGTGCTTTGCCCCTGTGCCACCACAGCACCCTGATAAAATTTATATTTTTCTATATGTTTTTCTGCAAGTTGACGCACAACACCTAACCCCCTAACAGGTCGCACTTACAACGCTCTTCTGTGTGGATGTTGATACTGAGAGAAAATGATTTTGCTGGAGGCTTTTGTCGGTATCAGTTAAGATGTTTCAAAATGTCGCTAGAGGAAGCACAACAGGACAAACAAGCTACTAGGAAGGAAACCATTTTCTGCAGAGGCATGCCGGCTGTTCATTCAAGCAAATACTTCCAAACTTTGGGGGCTGGGAGCATTTTAGTAAACAGCAGGAAACTGACGTATTACAGCAAATATACACGGATTGACCCTTTAAAAAAAAACCAAATCATGCTTGTCAGGGAACTTGGTGGAATAGTTGGCAAACTTTTGGAAATTTTACACTCTACAGAAAACACAGGCTAATGTCTTCAGTTACTAACGCTAACAGCACTAGCAATATTGAGCATTAAAATATGATGCTAACGACAATTTAAAGTATTACCTACATAACCTTAGCACATTGAGGTTTGTTTTTATTGTGAAACGCAGCAGTTTTAATTTAAGCTCTCTTAAATACAAACTGTGATATCTTTTGGTCTAAATACAATTATTCGTTGTTCACAAGGGCTGCTATAAATTTCTCATGGTAAAAACACCAGTTTCAGTGCATAACATGAAGATTTTACACCAACATATTTACAATGACCTGATGAGTTTTATTGAAAAGTGAATGCAAACCAAACTCCCCCATATTCAGGTTTACCAGAATAGGAAAAATAGATTCCCCTCCTTTAGTTACAACACCATGACCATCCGTATTGTCGGGAATATTTCGAAACATGCGTTTTGTTTTGTTCTGCAAGTATAAGAAGCACCTTCTTTCAGCCAGCTGACTGGCTTACTCATTCTGCATGGGTCATCCCTGGGATTTGGGGAAATTTGTTTGAGCCTCATGACTTATGGCATATTTCTAAAATCTAATTTTAAATGGTACAATGGTAATGGTAAATTTCGAATTATTCTTCTCGGAAAAAGTTCAATGGAACATTTTTTTAGAATTTTAAAACTGTTTTTTATAACCTCTGTATAAAAAGATATGTGTAGCCATGCAGTGTCTGTAACAAAGTCTGATTCATGTTCCTGTTAAGTTACAATAAGTAACTCTAGCACATAATTAAATCAGAGCTTTCTTCCAACTTGTATCTTGTAAAATAATTTAAAAAAATAAAAAAACAGTGCTAAATTTAAAAGCATTTGGTACACATCTACATACTGAGTTTGGCAAAAAAAAAAAAAGTTAGTAAACTATAACTGGACTTCTACAGGAAGTTCTAATGTTTTTTGTTCTTTTTATGGCAGAGAAACTTCTCCACCATAACCAGTTGTACCACGATGCAGACAACCTTGAAACATTTGGCTGCAATATAATTATCCAACATGTTAGTACAAAAGACTTCAATGTATTCAAAAAGGTTTTTAAAAAGGTTTTATTTTTTTATAGTCTGCAGAGACAAAACTGTAACAGTCAGCCAGAGCATCACAAAATCTGTGACTGGAAATTGGCTATAAAGTATCTGATCAGTGCATCTCTGAAACACTCATTTAGCAGTTTGTCCATTAATAATTTCAAAACCAGCTGACGTTTCCTTCTCAGTTGTCATTTTGCTTTTTAAAACGCAGCACCACTACATGTCTCTGCAGGCCTTCGGTCCCATCCCACAGGTGATCCAGGGAGAAAACGCCCCTCTGCTCCACAAATGTCTCAAACAGATGGAGCCCACCACCGACACCAAAGTAGTGTGATTTGGTGGCCAGGTAGACCAGACCACTGGGGGCCAGCAGTTTGTGCAGCGTTTCATGTAGGGCAGGGTAGTAGCAAGTGTTGTAGATTGTTTCTGATGTGAATATAATGTCAAATTTGGGCGGTGGTTCTTTCTTTAAGACCAAAGGAAGAAATGTCCTCCAGTCCCCAGAGTAAAAGAGGCACTTCCTCATTAATGGGTCCTTGGATAGATCTGTTGCTCTTTTCTTAGGAGGGGGGCTGCCAGACTTCAAATCCTCTGTCCCTTTCTCTACACAACCGTCTTCTTGTTTCTTTCCCTCACCCTTCCCCTTTTTCTCACCATCACCCTCTACCTCATCATCCTCTTCACAGTTTAGAATTACGTTTGGCACCGTGAGCTGTTCGATGACTGTGCTGTTATAGTCTTGAAAAAGGATCTGCCTGGCTCCTCGCTTCAAGGCCAGTATTCCTAACAGCCCCGCTCCACAACCCAAATCCAGCACTGTTTTCCCACTGAACGTTTCTCCCTCTTTTTCCATTATCTCCAGAATGTCATAGGTGCACTCCCACACCTTCAGGCCGCCCTCGTACACGCCAGAGATGAGATCAGAGTTCTTCTCCTCCCTGCGAGACAAGATTTTCTCCCTGTCCTCTCGCTCTGAGGCCGTCCTCTCGAAAACGGTTTCGTTGAGGAAGTGCAGAGGAGGAAGGGTTCCGATGGTAATTGTTTCAAAGACTCCATCAGTGAGGAGGAACTCGGGGTCAGATGGAGGAAGGTGCTCTTTAGCCTCTTTTACTGGACCGGCTGGTGTATTATCATCAACTTCTGCCTGCAACAGAAAGCAGCATGCTTTAGGGAGTGAAAGAACTGACTGTGAGTTTCAGTCAAAGACAATGTGTTCGAAATTCAAAAAAAACTCTAAAGAGGACATGAAAGAAAAACTGATTGAGATTTTAACTTGAGTAATGGTCTAGATGTTTTCAATTTTGTCCATAGGGCCTTTCAGAAGCCTCTATGAAATCATGGCAGCACATTATGACAGAAAGTTAGGTGGTAAAAACTTAACATAAACAAACAGGGTAGAGATCCATCACCACAAATGATCAAAACTAAGAACTCATTTTCAGTGTACAACTGCAACAACCAACTTTGATGCGTTTTTTCAGCGTGACAGCGGACAACCTTAGATTTTTAATTCAGTACTATTTTCCCTTTGTTGTAATCTTTAAATTGATCAAAATTAGAATTGACAGGCCAAAGAAAACTGATGATCAGTATCGTTCAGCAAAAGCCTCACAGCAAAAATGTTTTAGCTTTGTAACAAGAAACCCTAAATACTAAAGATGACATTTACATAAGTTGTGTTTTAGCTTTAATATTACAGATAAAGCTAAAAGCACATCTAATAGATATACGAATTTAATTTACAACATTGACCAGTGAAAGTGTTAGCCCAAATTCTTGAGTTTTTTTCTGCCCTTCTTTCCTTCCAATAATAATACTAATCCAATGATGACACAATGAGCTGGCTGACTGGTTGCTAAACTTGGACATGAGATTGCTGATCAGCCTTGTGATTCATTATGTGACTTAAAAACACTATTTGCATATGTCATGTTGGTCACACCCACAGCCACAGAACAATTCTGGTAACAAAAAAAACAGTCTAGCATCAGTAAGAACGCCAACGCAAACTGACTTTTTTCTCTTTAACTTTTCGATGTTACGGGTCTCCTATAGGAAAATAAATGAACTAACGCTCTCTAGTGGTTAACAGCTGACATTTTTCATCACAACTTTCTTTTTTCTGTAACGCAAAAACTGAAACGGTTTCACTAAAATGTCTGAATTGTAAGCTTTTGTTGTATTTTTTCTATTACTAAGATACATGGCTTTAATTTAAATAGCATGTTATAAATGGAGAAAGTATGTAAAAGATTTTGCTATATCAATAAGGTGAAATGACTAAGAGGTTGAATGTAAACTGACAGCTACTAGTGGCTGCTCCTTCCCTCATCAAAATAGTTTAAAAGTCAAGAAGGTCTCAAGGCATTTGATGCAAAAATAATATACTTTCCATCAATATAAATCCTGTCCCTTACTTTTGACTGATTTCTAAAATATTAAGATACACAAAGTCATGTTAGAAAAAAAAGTTGAGTGAGAGTGAATACCTTGATCAAAAGAGTAGCCTACAGAAAGAAGACTGTAATCGATTATTTTTTTATGCTTTTATTTGGCCTTTGTTTATGAGTCTGGTAAAATATTTAAATAAGTATTAAAGAATTTGGGACCTCCAAATTTCAAACCCAAATAATCTGGGTGAAAATGTAAACATGGAAAGGCCTGGGCCAAGATGGAAAATAAATAAATAATAAAAAAAATAATAAATAATAATAATAATAATATAATGAATTTTCAAGTTTGTATGCTTTTAAAAGCTACATTATTCTGCAAAAGGACCAGTAAGCAAAACATTACTAAAATAGTCCCAAATTTAATTCATCCGTTTTTTAAATATAGTTTAGAAATATATTTTCACCTAAAAAAGTTTAAATGCATACCATATGTATTTTTAAAAATATGATATTTCATATATTCTGTTAAGTTTGATAGATTTCCAAACACAGCAGTAGCTGACTCGCCAGTAGAGGGGGCAAGCAGAATCCGTATATTTATACAGCTTTTATTGTGGAAGTAGACTACCAAAACAAAAGCTGAATATCAGTCTTATTTCCATGCTAGCTGGTACGTCGTGATTAAAATTAGAACTAAGTTTTCAAATGCAACTTAATAGTCGTTTAGCCCATTATCTTTCCAGCAAATTAGACTTCTGCTACTCTCCCTAGCAACTAAAATAGGCTGTAAGAATGGAAGATTAAGAAACAAACATTACTCACATATTTAGCTCCATCGTCTTTGCTTCCGCTTTGCACTTTATTTCCATCCACTTCTTGAGAGGCGTTTGCTTGCCCTGAAATGTCGAAGTTAAAACAAAACGACATAATCACTGAAATCAACCACGAGAGACTGCCGCTAGCTAGGTAGATAGACAACTCCACATGTTCGCCTCTCGGGAAGACTTCAATTCCCACAATTCCTGAAGCAAATTACCAGTTTTTAGATTATTCGTTGAGTTGACAAACTTGTTGTGTTTTTTTTAAATTATATTGGATTTATAGTGATACAAAGATAAAGGACAACATTCAAAAATAAAAATTAGCAGCGAAAATTAATATATGATGTGAGTTTAATGCGCAGTTCCTGACTCAGATAACCATGATGCATCGCAATAAGTCTACTGAACATGCGCAGTAGTTCCAGGTCAGGATTCAGCGGCGTTTACTGACATGTCGGATAACCCACTCTGGCACTTAAATAGCAACAAGCCCACCTTATCTTCACTTTAACTATGACGTTCTTAAAGGTTAATTCGGCTCATTCCTCTTCTCCATAACAGGTAAGTTCTGCAAATTTCTATTAATATTGTCGTTAAATGTCAGTGTGAGCCGCAGTAAACACTGGTAATTCAAAAGCTGTCTATGACATCCAGACAAAAGGGATTTGGGAGTATTTTATGTCGCATGGAGACAGTTAACTGGCACCATGAATTATGCGCAATATACTATTCTTTCATAAAGAAACAATTAAAGGTGCTTTGTTGGTCATTGTTGAATATCCTGCCATTGATTGATGAAGTGAGTGTGTTGGTGACAGATATCTGCTGTCCAATAGAGAGTTAGTGTCCACTAATTCTCTATTTCACCTGCACAGCCACAACAATCTCCACCCAGAAACCACCCTGTTGGGAATGCAGTCAGGCCGGACTGCTTCTCCCGATTTTTTTTGACTTGTTATACAAATATTTGCTTTGTACTCTATTGAGAATTCTATTTAGTTAAGTGTATGTCACTTATCTTTCTCATCTCTGACTTTAAAATGTTGGATGTGCCTAATTATGGTCAGTTGGGCTCTGAATGAAATGGTGAAATAAATTAAACAAGGTTGACATGATCAAAAAGATTATCCGGTAACACTTTATTTGAAGGGGGGTTGAATAAGATTGTCATGACACTGTCATTAACACCTGTCGTTACTGATATAAATTTGTTATAAAAGTATTACTGATTGCACTTTAAAAATGAGGTAACTTTATGTTATTAAAGGTAAAGTTTAAACAGTAATAATTTCTTGGTTAATGTCAAGTTGTCATAACAAAGACATTTTGAACAATGTATTAAAAGTGTCATAATTTGACACATTTATGACAACAGTCATAAATATTCATGAAGGCATATTCATGTTCTTGACAGGTGTTATGTCATGTCTATGAAAGTGTCATGTCAGTCTTATTCACTCCCCTTCAAATAAAGTTTTACTGATTATCCTTTTCAGATATTTAACTGCAAAAGTATGTGTTGTTTGATGCTGTTATGGACTAAAATGCTGGGTGTTTTTATTTTATTTATTTCATGAATATAAAATTAAACAAATCTAGTTGATCCTCTAATCGTTGACCAAAGCCATGATGGGACAATTGACCCATGACCAATGTACAATAGTTTTGTGTGTCACAGCATTAATGGCTTTAAGGTTTTGATTTCTTTATAAAACTTAAGTTTTAAAGACTGTTAACTCTGCATCTTATTTTTTCTCTGCAGGTATCTCCTCATCACATATGCAGAATGCGGTGCAGTCCTGGTTCCGTGCTCAACCTGCTTTGCAGCGGGCGAATACGATTCTGCAGCAGGCGAGGGAAGACCAGACTCCCGCCGTGGCTCAGGAAAACATGGGCCTACGTGAGGCTGCTGGCGCAGTCGCTTTGTTTCAACTCCCTCACAGACTCTGATGTAGTGTTTGACTCCATCTTTGAACCAGTGTTTTGGACTGTGGATTATGTCACACGCTGGTTTGGCTCGGTGAGTGAGGCTGTAAATTTAACTGTGTGTGAAGACTTCTCTTGAAAGAGTATCTCAAGCTTTCCTCTTGTTTTGGACAGATATATTAATGATAAGCCTTATTTTGTTTTGGTGTACTCCGCGTTCCTGGCTTTTTTTCCCACTGCGATTGAGGTTGAATGGACTTTAAATTGGGTCTGTAATAATCTTTTAAACTGGACATCATTATGTTAATCTCTTGTGTCTTAGTGTTATCATTTTTATGGTGGATTTAATTATTTCTGAATCATGAATATTTGAGGCTGCTTTTAGGATGGCTTTTCAAAGACCAACATTTTCCTTAAAGGCAGAATTTTGCATTCACTACACACTTATCAGCCCGAAAACAAAATGTTAAGATTCTTCTTTAAGCACGACAATTAATTGTCTTCTTAATGAAAAACAATACTTTTTTTAACAAGGATAAAATTTGCAGCGATGCATATGATTGTAGTTGACTGTCCCATTTTTGTACTTTTTTTTTTAAGGTGTTTGTTTGTCTGGTGGTGATACTGACCAGCTCCATTTTGGTGATAGCCTACATAGTGCTTCTTCCTCTCGTCTTAAACACTTACTCCCCTCCATGGATTGCTTGGCACATTTGTTATGGACACTGGAATCTCATCATGATCGCTTTTCACTACTACAAAGCTGCTAAGACCTCCCCAGGGTATCCCCCCACAGTAAGCTCTCAAAATCTGCTTCCCTGCGGAACAACCAGTTTAACTGTGCTGCCATTTTTTTGCTCTTTAAAGATGCACAACACGTTCTCTTTCTCATAGGAAAAAAATGACAGGCCGTTTGTGTCAGTTTGTAAAAAGTGCATCATGCCTAAACCAGCAAGAACACACCACTGTGGTATCTGTAACAGGTGAGTGAATGTCTTTACTCCTTAGTGGTTGATGTTTTTTCTGTTTTGTACAAGTTGTTCATATATATGGCTAAATGTTTGAAGGAAAATTTAGTTTTGTTGTTCCACTTTGTCTTGTTATTTAAAGTGTCTGTTGCTGCAGTTCAATTTTATTTTAAATTAGTAAAAAACAGATTTAGATTATATTAATTAAATATTTATTATTAATTATATATTATTTTTCATAATTTGTATTCATTTTTATGTGATTTTTTTATTTGCTCAGTTTTTATTTGTTCAACTTGGTAACCAAACTTGTATAAAACTTTGTTTTTTTTGGAATTATGCTTCAGACCATTGTCTGTGGAAGAGGCTGCTTTTGAATACACTTTGGAATAAAGGACTTGCCACCACTGACTGCTAATAAAAGTATCTAAAATGCCTTTTTTGTTGTTGTCCCTGCAGGTGCATTCTGAAAATGGACCATCATTGCCGTATCCTTTGTCATTTTTAGCTCCATCGGTTGTATACGCTTTTTGAGAAAGTTTATTTAGAGGCTGAAAGAATTCTTTGTTCTCGTTTTCCTTCATGTCCACCTGCTAGCTTGGTTAAATAATTGCGTGGGTCATTTGAACCACCGCTACTTCTTCTCTTTCTGCCTCTTCATGACCCTGGGCTGTGTCTACTGTAGCATCAGCGGCAGAAACCTGTTCCTCGACGCGTACAGCGCTCTTGAGGTCAGACTGCTGCTTTCTCTTTGTGATCCTTGCACTTTTTAAAATTAGGTTTTTTTTCAATGAGGTTAATTTTTTGCTGCTTTTTTGTCTTTCACACCTGGGCGGGCTGCTCTTTCAGCGGTTTAAGCATTTGGATTCGGAAAAGCCAGGCATTCCTGTAACAGGGATGGGACTTCTAATAGGGCTTCTCCCGTCAGGCCAGGTATTATCTTAATAACGAAGCACAGTCATGTGATTAAGTTAAGGAGTGGTTCCTTTATTCATTTGATTGGTGATTCATTTGTACTATTTTTCTGTTTTGATAAGACCAACTTCCACACGCCTGCACCTTCATACACCTTTAAGGACAGGATGATTCATAAGAGCATCATCTACATGTGGGTTCTCACCAGGTAAAAAGTGTTTTCATTTATCAACAATTATAACCTACTCTCAATGCAGGGAAAAGCCTCAAAACAGACAAAAGTCTTAGCTCTAACTGGTTCCAATCTTCTAATACAATACTGCTGTCACTTTGAGATCGATGGCAGGCTGTGATTTTACTTTGATTTCAAGAACATATGGTCTTTTGTTGTTTTGGCAGTAGATGAACTAAAAGGAATTTTGTTTCTACAGCACAGTGGGTGTGGCTCTGGGAGCTCTGACTGTTTGGCACGCAGTTCTCATATCCAGAGGGGAGACGAGCATTGACAGACACATTAACAAGAAGGAAAGACAGAGACTGGCAGCATGGGGAAAGGTATTCAAGTAATCAGAATTTAAAAATATATGCCCTATATTTGTCTCTTGATTTCTTATGTTTTATTGTTTTTATCACATGCAGTTTTTTCCCCATTGTCAAGCTCATTTGAATTTCACACAAGTTAACCTAAGTTAACACAAAATGCTGAACCTGAACTCTAATTTAACTCATCAGTTAATGGTAATTGGCAACAATTTTGTAGCAGCAACAGAAGGGTCCTGTAAGAGGACAAATACTTTTCCACAGAACTGTTTCTAATAAGAATTCCAAGAGATGTGCTTGAGTTAATCTGATAATAAAACAAAATTTAAATCCCATAACGCCAATGGCAAAATGATACAAGTGGTTTCTCTTCAAACTGGATAAAACCGTGTTTTTATTTGACTTTTTTTTAACTACTACTTCTTTTTTTTCTAATTTGTCAGGTTTACAGAAACCCTTTCAACTATGGCAAACTGAACAACTGGAAAGTATTCTTAGGAGTGGAGAAAAGAAGGTGTGTTTTCATTGTACAAACTCGCCGCTCAGGATTTTATCTTATGTGTGATCAGAGATATGATGTTTGCTTTGTCTCTCTCGTGTTTAGTCACTGGGTGACACGCGTCCTGCTCCCATCCGGCCACCCGCCATATGGTGACGGCTTGACGTGGGACATCTTCCCAGTTAGAAAGGACTTGATACCTGTATGACGGACTGCTTCAGCAAACCTGTAGCCTGAAATCATTGCTATATCAACCCATTTTTATCCAGATGGCTCGCATGGTGGCTCCACTGGGCACCATTGACCTCCATTACCTCAATAAGACAGGGACTGCATATGAATTATGCAATATAAATATTTCTTGCAAGCTGACAATTCTTGAGTCGGAGCTACAATAATGCTCACTGAATTATTTGTTAAAATATCTTTAAGGTAAAATATTTTATCTATTTTTCTCCTCCCCCCAATTTGTTAAATGTTTTAAAGAATGTCAAAGAGACACACTAAAGTTAAAAATGAAGTGGGTTGTTTTTGTTTTTCTATTCCTGTATTTTCCATGTTAATTTATGAAAAGCCACTCAAATGGTAACCCATGCTTAAAGCATTCAGTTCCATCCAAACACTACCCTGATGATGTTCTCTGTACTTTGCATATCTTAATAATAAATTTTTATTACTTTTTTAGAAACCTTTTGTCATTTTTTTAATATTGTATGACATGATCACTTTTTTTTTTTTTTTTTTTTTTATGTACCTTTTAGCTCTACTACGCCTTGTTTCAGCTCCAGTTGCGTCACTGTTTGATCGGAAGCCAGTCTGGGTACGAGCATCAGGAGAGATTACAAGAGATGCACTCTGCATTTTATTTATTTATTATGTCTGAGAGCAGCAATGAAATACTGTAGCTCCCTTTCCAATTTAGATTGGTTTATTTTGTGGATTTAGTGCATTTTAGTTATAATTTGTGAATGTTTATGGCTTGCTGTTGGAGGGGAAAAAAGTGCAGGCCTTGGTTTTAAAATAAAG
This sequence comes from Micropoecilia bifurca, assembly GCA_903067075.1. NCBI lineage: Eukaryota > Metazoa > Chordata > Actinopteri > Cyprinodontiformes > Poeciliidae > Micropoecilia > Micropoecilia bifurca. Next base: position 13,633 of record CAEGAF010046614.1, read on the forward strand.
ATAAGAAGGTTTTGGGCTGAGTCTATCACTCTCATCCTGCGTATCTCAGCTGCACATCTGCCTGTAAACTGCAAGAATGAGAGATTTAATCTTCCAGCAGATGTCAGTGTTTCAAGCCATAAATTCATCCAAAATCTTAATGAGGTGAACTTGGAACATATTGTGAACCTACTGTTTTTTTCCTCCCACTTGTCCTGTTTTACTATTTATGTTGGTGTTATATCTGATTTGAGCAACTAGCTAGAGTTGAATGTTGACTGAAATTTTTGGCTTGGTTTCATTTCACCATACTAAACAACTTGCCACATTTTCAAATTAAAATTGAAAAATACTTAATAAATCCCAAAGGAAAACTAAATAAACAAACGAACCCTCCACGTGCGTATGAGTGCAGAGCCCTGAAGCTGCAGGCTAACTCCTCATTATCCACCTTCTAATGATATTTATAGTGTCAGGTGTTTCCATCTTCACCCAATCCGCACCTTACAGGACCTTTTACTATCTTAGAGACCACACAGTTTAAATGAAGCAGCATATAAGCTCCACTGAGCTGACTGACTGTCTGTGCCAAGGGTAAGTTTGGTGGGATTACTCTGTTCCCAGACCAAGATACAACATAAGCTTCTTCAAATGTAAACACAAGTTATTTTTTCCTTGAAGATGTGAAATAAACCCGAGCACATAGAATAGCATAGAATCTTACAAATAGCCAAAAGGTTCATCTTTGTGTCTGATAAAAGCGCCTTAGTTTGTTGTCTCTTACACCAGTAGTTTGCTAAGTTAGGGCTGAGATTTAACTTGAATAGTAAAAAAAATACAAGAAACCTATTCCTTTTAGAAATAAATAAGATTTTGTTACTTGCTCTCAGCAGTGACTTTCTTTTTTGCTACCTTTCCATTAAGGTAGGATTCTCCTAGCTGAGCCATGGATCTCTGTAGCTCCTCCAATGTTGCCATAGAGTTATTGACTGCGTTTCTGGTCATTTTTCACATTGTCTGCCCTTCAGTTGAGGTGGCCACACATTTGCCTTTGCACATTTGGAGTTGTGTCGTACCAGGTCTTATTTTGATGGGTTAAAGCTTTTTTCAACTTAATCGTGTTGGTCTACTAAATAAAACACCTAAAGATACAGAACAGTTTATAGTTGTATCATAACGAATTGTGCAAAAGCTTGAGAGGGTGAATGCTTTTGCAGCGACTATATTTTCCCCAATAGATGCTCTTATTCTGAAGGAGTCCCTTCTCAGTTTCCGCTGTGTTACTGAGCCTGTTTCGCGCATGCGTGCGGGGCTTTAGAGCGTTAATTCCGAGTTAGATCGGTAACGGACTACCCGAGTGGGCTTGCCTCATTTTCAGCTGAGAAAATTTAGATTTTGTTGGTTGCATTCTTGTAAAGAGAAAAGTAATTTTTTTGTTTAGACTCTCAGTCCATCACCGGAGTTGCACCGACACTCTTCCCTCTGTGGTCTGTCATCCTGCAGCTTCAGCTGACCCGTCACGTCACGTCAAGATCCGGAGATAAACTTCTGTTTGCCAACAAGTTCTGATGTGGCAAGCAAACTGCAGACGGATGCATAATATAGCAGACTGGATTTCAGGTGACTTGTCTTTTATTTTAAATCTATAGTAGGGTAAATATTCTGCGATTTATAGAATATTTCGATTGAATGAAAAGCGCATCTATTAATTTAGCACGGCTCACAACAAGAACAGTGAACTAAAGTGAGTTTTCTTTTTTTTTCTTTCTCGAAATTATGAATGAAAGATGGTAAGCATGGAGGCTTGATGCTGTGCAGGCGCGTGTGCCCATCAGCTGGCACTACACGTGACACAAACATAGCAGCTTGTCTGACCTCACGGGAACAAGCAGTGCTGAGCTGTCATTTTATCCTAAACCAAAAATCATTACTCGTTTCTTGCACTCTTCCCTCCCATTTTAAAGCTCAATGAAAAACATATCTATTATAAAAAAACAAACAAAATAAAAACAAAGTCAAACATGATTTAAATAGTTACATTTCCCTCCCTGTTCTGGGACACAGGTACAGTGATGGGAGGCTGCGTGGGGAGGAGCAGGATGGATGGACCAGGGAGTGCCCATGGCTCCACAAGGACTAAAAAACGTGGAGGTAAGAAGCTGGAATACATTCAAATGCTTTATTTACAGTGATGTGGAGCCTGGGATAATGCTCCTCCTAATGCATATTTAATTCTGCTGGATGATGTTGTAACTAAGATAGAATATATGTCCGCATTATGGTGAAGAAGGGCTTCTGAGATCTTGGGAATCTTCTTATGCTGCTGGAACTATTATTATAATTAACATCAATCGAAAATTCAATAATATATATGACATGGGTGTGGTCCATAGTTTATGATTCACCTGTTTTTTTCATTCTTAGATCTTATGTGGAGGAAGGCCTGAACGATTAAGCACTGGCTAAACTGTATGAAAATAAAATAAATTCCAATAGAATAAAAGTTTAGCTTAAGTATTTGACAGTTTTTGGCATTAAAACATTTTGCCAGAACAATTTACTTCAGTTGTTATCAGAGGATAAATAGCAATAGTGGTATTAATGCCTTTCAACCTATGTTTGTTTTTATGGATCAGTTTTCAAAATGTGTTAAACACTAAGACATTAGGACTCAGATTTGTGTAACAAATGAAACCTTAGTAATAAGTTATATTAAGTGAATCTTTACACACACCAATGTATTAAAATTAGTTTTTTTTACCTATATGTTCTGCACATTTGGTTGAAGGTTGCAGTTCAAATATGCAGGTTTTTTTTGTTACTTATAAGTTGAAATTTTTGCTTCCAGTTTAGAAAATTAAAAGAAATATTGCCCTCCAAAGTTAGAAGTTCTCACTGACCTCAAACACCGACCTAAAAATCCAACATGGCTGCTGCAATTAAAACTTACTTCTAACTGCAAACAAAAACAAAACAAAAGGCAATTGAACAATTGAATCATATTTGCACCTCCTGAAAATGTACATTTCATGAATATAGTCTAAAATGCTGTGAAAGGAATTGTAATTAGCTTATTTTTTGTAATTTTAGTTAGCCAAACATATAACCTAGCAGATCCCAATGCTTTTCTGACTAGCTGCTGGAGCACAGTTATGATGGGTGTAACGTTATTCTCTTACATCAATTTCCCAACTTCAGAGGTATATAAAACACAGCGTTACATTTTATATTTCCTTTGTGTGTTATTTTTGAGTGATGCAGAAATCAACCTGTTTCAATGACAACAAATGTATTTTGCTGTTTGAACTCATTATCCTTACATCACAGTTTATGTGTTGTTCATTGATTTATGAACAACACATCTAACATTTTCTTAGCATACCACTAATGAGAGTCCTAGTGCTACTTGTACTGTAGTTTGACAACCACTGGAAAACATGTTTATTTGTTGTAATTCTTATCTCAAAAGTTGTTTTTGGGTGCCGATGAAACACAATACTCAAATTCTTGCTTTTTGATGTTATGCAGCTTGATTATTGTGCTCAAATTTCCTTTTCACTTTTTGCTACCGTACAGCTAAAAAATGAATAAGTAATATTTTAATAAATCTATGTGGATTATTTAATATTTTAATACCTCCTAGAAATCAAATAGCTAGAGCTGCACAATATATCACATTGGAGCTGCGTGTGCAATATTGCAATTGCAAAGGACTGCTTAAATGCAGTTCTGGCTGGAGTACTATATTTCAACTTTGTGCATATTAATGATGTATTTGACTTCTTGGACAAACACTATCAGCCCTTCATGCCAGCAGCTGATGTCTGTTGTTAGTGGCTGAGATTTCAAAGCTGGTGACTAAGAAAAATAGCATTACGCTGCGTATTTTCCTTATGTGGTGCAGATCTAGATGTAAACATCACTCAAACCCATCAGAACCTTTTGAAAACGGCTTCACACTTTTAACATTCGTGCAGCTCTTCTAAACAGTTAGTGTGACGAGGTCTTTTCATCCCGCTGCTGTTTGGAGGTCATTTCCAGTCTGCAGATATCTCTCGAACCTCTTAAGCCTTATCTTTTAGTCCTGTATCTAATCTGTACCGATGACCTGACAGATTAGTTCGACACTTGTTAATCTAGTATTTTTGAAATATCAACCTAAGTGGCGGGGAAGATGGACGTGCAGGACACGTTTAACTGCAATAGGAGCAGAGAATTTTCCCCCTCTGCCCGAATTGTATGTTAAAATGGTATTTGCATGTCAGGCTTTCTTGAATTGATTTATCAACTTAAATTCTGGCCAAATGTTGATACACACGCAGTGTAATGAGCCTCCTCGCTGTCCTTTCCGTGAACAAAGCCACTTGGAGAAATTCCGGGTAGCACAACATCTTTTTCTTCCAGCAGACTGGAGTTTATAGCTTGCTAATAGCTTTAGTATGTTGCCTTGGGTATTTCCATCCTGTCTTTAAATAGAGCTCAGAGGATTAGGCCTCTTGTGTAAAGGTAAAGCAGCTACCTGCTTGTGAGGACACAAGACTCTTTCTCCGAATACACTGAACGAGTTTCAATTAATTGCTCACCTGGTATTTATGGGATCATGTGTTTTTATTAGAAGTGTTAAAACAGGAGAAGGTGACGACATTTTTAAGCAACTGGAGAAGTGTACCTGCAGGCAAAGAAGCTCTGAAGCTCAGTTGACTCTTTGAGATGAACTAGATCAGGCGGATCAGCATTATTCAGCGGACGCAGAGGGGATTCTACACCATCTTTGAGGTCAAGCTCCGTGGATCGTTTTGTGAAGTTTTTGATGAACAGAAGCTTGGTTCTCAGCAAAGCGCAGACAAAAACACAGCAATGGGAGTTCCTAACTCCAGGGAATGCAACTACTATCATGCTCCAAATGCACCCTTAAAGATTTTGCTCAGAAGTAAGTACGGATTATTTTATCTTCAGGTCAGTCCAGCTAGTGGGCCTTATGTGATTGTTGCTGCTGCTTTTGGGATTAGTTTTATAGGAAGCCTGATTGGTTTGTTGTGTGTTTTTCGTATGTTCCATACATTAAAACACACTGATGCACAAATCTGACTTTTCCTTACAGATTTCCAGTTTCCTTTGAGGTTTCACCTAATGTCTCTCATTTTAACCATTTAACTGACTTAAACTCATGAAAGAAGGAAATTAACTGCAGGCTCTTTAACTGAATTAGATTTAATTCAATCTGTATTAGTTTTAACTTTTAGGGGGAAAACAATCCCCATAGTATATTGAATTATTAAATGAATACCTTGATAGGAATATCCAGGACATTCGTGGATTATTAATTTAAAGGATCACTGTGATGGTTGCAAAACTGTCATAACAGATCAAACATAAGTATATTCAGGTGTGTTTTCAGTATTTTCAGCATTTATGTTTCATCAAATTCTTCAAATCTAAAATTTTTCATCACTATTGAAATTTAAGTTAGAAGTTATACCACAGCTGTCCCACAAAACAGCTATACATAGCTAACATCACAACTTTAAAATCTATATATTTTTATTCATAAATTACGAGCAGTTTTCTTTTGTAATTTTGTAATATTTGTTATTCCTAAAATTACAAATATTACTACATATATTATTCACCAGACTTCAAATGCTGTTACAGGTTTGCAGTTCAATAGACAATATTAATTTGTTTTCAGGACCTCGAGACCCAACATCTGGCTCTGACAGGTCACCACATCCCTCTACTAATGAACCAAAGCCAAAGTTAGACTGCACCACATCAGGAACACATTTATCTTTATGGTTAGATATTGTAACAAGATAAATTACTATTCACCCACATTTTACTTGTGAGCTTTAGCATCTCAGCCACTAAAAATCTACTCAAAATGTCCATCCAACAGTTCTGATGTGTTAACGGGAAGCATAATTTTCTTGCGTGGCTCTTGAAACATGACCTCCTACAACATATTGGAACAAGCAACCCTTTTCCGATATTGCAAATGGTGATATTATACTTGTGTATAATATCTCAATCGTCAAAGTGTGCACCTCGAGTAAAAATATAATTTGAGTTAGATAATAATAATAATAATAATAATAATAATAATAATAATAATAATAATAATAATAAAAAAAAAATGTTGGTTATTCAGCTAAGAGAAGATTCTTTTATCCTTCCACGCTAATTTTAAAGCTGCTTCTCATTGGATGTTTAAGGTATAACTATCATCACCATGTGATAATTACTCAGTAAAATTATTTGCACTTCCATTTAATTTTGGCTGTGTTTGCATTGAAAAGAAGACTCATTAACTTAATGAAACTCTGTATAAAAGGCATGGTTTGGTCTTCATGACCAATACTGAAACAGTTGATTGTGCAATTAAATAAATTTGCAAACTGAATCCTGCGATTTCTGTACCCTTCGCTGACACCTTTACCATGCCACATACTTTGTGATAGAAGCAGTGCTGAATACTGCAGTGGAATATGAATTAGATCAGAAGATGCAATCAGACGGTTTATTTAGGCTAGACATTGTTGTATAAATGTCTGCTTTTACTCATCAAAGTCATCCATTAAAATAAACTATCTTTGCTTTTAGGCATTCAGAGCATAGTTAAAGTTTTACAGAAGTGTGAAGTTATTTTAAATGGAAAGGCTGTTGATTAGTTTTGTTTCCAACAAAATATGTTTATGAATTCAATCCTAAAAGCAGTTATTTTACTGCTGTACAAATGTAGTAACGAAACCTTAAAGAATGATTGCTGTGTTACAATTACACTTCTGTACTTCCCTACATGTAACATTAGGACAAATATTTGCAATTTTGCTTCAAGTGTCACAAACGGTATCTTTGGTG
>CAEGAF010046626.1:0-13533 GCA_903067075.1 Micropoecilia bifurca
ACAGTTTTGTAGAAATGTAGTGAAGTAGAAAGTACAGATACTTACTGTAAAATGTAGTGGAGTAAAAGTAGAAAGTATTCATTATTATATCTACTTAAGTAAAGTACAGATACACGAAAATTGTACTTAAGTACAGTAACGAAATACTTGTACTTCGTTACTTCCCACCACTGATAATTGCAATACTACTATTAATGGTTTTTATTTTTTTGTTTTTATGTTTTGATTTAAATATTCAGTTATTTCTTAAAAGATTTCTAAAACTTGACTTTTTGTGAGGGAGTTTTGCTTCCATCTTACGCCTGGATGCCATTCCTTACACAGATTCTCTGTATTTATTGGACAAAAAAGAAAAAAGAAAAAAGAAAGATGAGCCAGAGTCCCATCAAATCCTACCTTTAGCCCAGCAATTATACCACGTAGCCCAAAGTGAACTTCAGAGTTGGCAGACGGTGCATATAAGGAATGAAATCATAGCCAATTTTCCATTATACACAGCTAAGAATAAATCCTCCACTACTCTAAAACAAGCAGTTGCTCACTGACAGACCACCCTGAAGTATGCTTTGTGTCTCTGCAGAGCATTATTTCACCAGCATTACTGTTGTCAAGAAAGAAAAAAAGAAGAAAACATGGAACAGAAGCGAGTTTGAAAGGCGTGCTACAAACACTGACTCATGAAATCATTTCTGAAAGCCTCGATTCACTCATAGAAAAACAAGGGCATGCATCAACTAATCTCGTTTGCCTTTCCGCCCACTCTCATCCAAGGCAAATAATGCAACATGACATGCATTGTCGGAACAGAAAATAAGAGAAAACTTATGATGGGACTCAGAAAGAATCGCTCGGCGCCAACACTGACAGCAGCGGCTGTGCACAGAGAGGATATTTGGCGGCGTTAAGTCTGAATGTTTACCTACAGGAAACCTTGACAAATTAAAGCCAGAACAGACGGATTTTTAATTATCTTTTCTATAAAGCTAAATTAGGATGAATGCAATTACATTTAAGGTCAGCAGACATGCCCGTGGCGTCTGTGTGTTCAGGTGTTGAGTGAATTATTGTCTCTCAGAAAAAAAACAACACCCATCAATGTCTATAATTGACAATGTTGAAAATACAAATGAAAAGAAAAATAAGAAAAATTTCAAAGCACTCTGTGTTGAGTCTATGTTATATGTTAGATTCTGACAACAGGAAACATGTTTAAGACACAAAAATCATCATAGGTGATTGGTTAGTTTTATTTTATGATGTCTTCATCATGTATTGGCGTCATCAATCACAAGGCTCCCCACTGAAGTTTATTCAGGTCAGACCTCGCTGTGCGCCTTGAATACAATCAGTGCCACCATAATTAACTGTTTTTAAGTTAAGTCACTCATTTTTGTTCGTTTTTTTTCATAATCCACTGTAATTGTAAGTGTAGCACATCCAGCTTCTGGTTTTTCCACTTTGCGTGTTTAGAGAATCAGACGACGTAGAGTTGGTTGGGAGCAAAGCGAGTGAGACGTGTGATGTAAACCGATCGGATGTAAAAATTCATTTTAAATTAACATTCCACATCATAGAGACGGTCAGAAACACTTGTGCTTGCAATCCCAAGATTTAAAACAACACGTAACAGCTTTTCTGTGGTGCATGCTAGCCTGTGAATCTAAGTTTTAACACCAAAGCAACATATTATTGGTCTAAGGACATTGCCAGATGAAGCAAAGCTAACCATTGTTAGGTAACCTTATTGTGGTTGAACTAAAAAAAAAAGTCACATGCACTTGTCCAATCAAAGATAAATACACTGATAATGGTAGCTAAATGTGTCAGGCCCTAGTGGAGAGAGGAGTATGTTAACTCCAACCATCTTGTTGAGCAGTGAATTGTCTCTAATGCCTCAGAGTCCCTGCCTGATTATCACATTTTCAGCCCGTGGTTAAGAGCATTAAGCCCACTCTAAGTGGTGAGTCAAACACATTATCAGAAAATTTACCGCTGTTGTTTCCCATGATGCAATCAGTTAGAAGTTCAGTTCGGAGCATTGAACTGCTGCCTCTGTGTGTGTAAAGGTTCACGCCTCGCCAAGCAGGAAGCACCGATTCCATCTCTCGTAGCCCCTCAAGCCCAAGCCTTGATTTGATTGCAAGTGTGCAGAATTGACTTTAGATACCAATGTAGAGGATGAAAATCTTTTATTTTTACGATTTTGTGTGGTTGACAGATTAAAGGTTTAGAAAACATAAGAGTCAGTGGGCGGGAAAAGGGCTCAGAACAGTATAAACGTCGAGATTCTTTAAGCTCAACAGAATTAGTGGTTCCACGTTACTCCGACCATACATATGGGTGGTCCTACTGCCTCTAATTTGAACTCAAATTAGACTCAGTTCGTCAATGTTTTCACCTTTTTTTTCTGTCCAATATCCCATTATTTTAAAGGATGTTTCATGTTAAAACTCGTGGTGAACTATGTGGGTGTAGTGACTGTGTATTTAACATAACAGGCAGTGAGGACTGATGAGTTCATACCGACTTCATGGGTCCATTGTCCCCTCCACTGCACACACAGATTCTCAGAATCTTATACACTGAAGATTACTACTACTAGTAGTATTTTGTCAATTTCGCAACTGTTTCCGTTAAGTAAGAATCCCAATTAAAATCACATGTGAATAGGTTTGTCCACGCGAAAAGTCGTTAAAAACATCATCCTCCAACAACTTCCTGTTGTCGTCTTCTTCATGGTTTGCACCAGTGGCAACATCCAGTTGATGATCACGCGACTCGGTTGATACGCAATAGTGTTTCCACTGCAGTTTTACAAAATAAACCAACTTCGACACGACCAAAAAAAAACAATCACCTCATCCTAGCGCCAAAACTTTTTAATAAAAAACTTATATATATATATATATATATGTATATACACTGGTGTGTTTGCATTAAGCAAATTTATTTTCGAAATGTCAAATTGTGCAATTATGTGGTCAACGAAAGCACAGCTACAGTCTAGCTTTGTTTTGCGTTTCCTTTTTTATTAAAGAACATTGTAAACTCACATGTCTGGATGCCACAAGGTTGGTCGTTTCAATGGAAAATGAATGGAAAATGTATTTATAGTCCTTTAAGCATATACATCCCTATGAGGGTTTTATCCTAGAGCAGTGTTTATTCATGCACTCACACACAGACTGGTAGGCAACTTGAGGTTAAGTGCTTAATTGTTGGATTACGCTCTCAGTGTGGTCGCATTATCTTAGTTCAACACTTCAATCTCGTTTCTTGTGACCCTTGAAGGGCTGATGGCGTACAGAAGCTCGTCTTTTTCAGAATAGATGCATAATGATGAGCCCTGAGTGAGAGCTCATTAACTTATTTTAAATATCAAAGTGATATCTGTCCAAGAAATTATATATATGGTGCCATGTAGCATCTCTCTTTGCACTTGTAGATAAAACAGGAATTAAATGAGGTAAAGTAAAAAAAAAGAAAAAAAAAAAGAAAATTAATTAAATGATCGGTATACAGCTTTCCAGACTCTGTTGAAGTAGTTCTCCTGGGAACTGATTAGAAAATGTAATTTATTGCATCAATCCAAAACAGGTTTAATGACAACAATGTCAAATTTCTGCATGATAGTGCATCTCCTAACTGAGCTGAGTCTCAGAATCGTCGTGATGTGACGGATCATTTGTGAATAGATTGATCTCCTCCACCTGTAAGCAAGCAGGGGGCAGAGGCAAGGAAAAAGGTGAGCAGCGTGTACATGGCCATGATTGACAGCGCTAAGACCGTCCTCCTTGCTCTGATTGGTTGTTGCTAGTCAGCACTGGGAGAACTCAGAGAAGGCAGCTCTACTTTAAACCATCTCACCCTACACAGATTATCTTTATCAAACAGAAAATATTTCTACTGTACATGAAGAACGTAATGCCTGTTCAATTCTTTAAGTATTTTAATATTCCGTTTGCTACTGCAGGCTAATTCATCTATTCCTAGTTATACAGTACTATGACATCCATCCATCCAAACAGTACGTTTATTAAATAAACCAATACAGTCGTTTCCCTAAGGACGACTTCACACATGGAAATACTACATTCAGAGCGTTTACACTTGCATAGGGATTTGTTTAAGAAATCCAAACCAAACAGCAATTGCATCCTTTCTGCTTCATAAATGTTTAATTGAACACTTTCATCTGTTGCTGTATACATATAAAAAAAAATCTGCACTGTTTTCTTGCACTGTATTTTCCGTTGTACTGACAGCACTTGAACACAACGGGTTATCCTGTCTACAAACATCTGTTTTGTTTGGCAGCGCTCCGCTTTCTGAGTGCACACATGATTAAGGCTGACTGGAGTAATGGCAGCAAGCAAGGAAAACACAACTGACTTGTCGAAATAAAGCAAAGCGACACCGGCAAACACTTTCTGCATCAAAGACGGCAACAACGTGGCCTGAACAATCGGGCGGCGAACGAGAGGTTGCGCTCGGAGTGACAAAGCAACGGCCAGGCTTGTCAAAGTGAATCATTCTGAAAAATGACGCTTTTGCTTTCTAATTTACTCTGTGTTGGCAAAAGCAAAGTGAGGAAATGTGCTTCTGTACGTTTGTGTTGATGACACAGCGTTATGTTTGAGTACAAAAAAAAAAAATCTGTTCGCAGCAGAACGGCGAGTCTGCAGTTCCTTCTGCCGAGCGCGGGAGTTAATGAAAAACAAACGTATTCAGTACGGGCGATGAGAAGCCACAACATTTACCCTGATGAAATAAAGATGAGGAGCAGACACAAACTGTCATCCTCAGGCTTTTTGTTTTTTTTCCCATGGTAATCACTGAGTAAGCAAAGCAGACAGAGTGGCTCGTCACTGGCTGCACAAACACGGAGACCAACACAGCCTCCAAAGCTGCTCTGGTTTATTATTTCAGCGGCACAAACAGGTAAAGTTTCTTAAATATGCATGTTTCAGGTGCCATGTTTTCTAATCCGCTCAGGACAAACAAGAACAAGCGTGTGGAAATCAGTCTCCAGCCCATTTGCATTTTAGGATGAACTTTTGAAGCCGTTTTCCATGGTCAAGATAATTGCACCTAATTGCCGACAGATGTGGTGACAAATGAGGAGGAGGTTCTGTCCCTCTGTTCAGTCGTCCTGAGACGACAGCTCTCTTCTCTTTGGGATCAACGGAGCCTTTATGATCTGAATTCAGCAAGTCAAACAATTGGAATAATGAGAAATATTAATGGTAATAAACAGAAGCCGCCTTCATGTAAGAAAAAGGACATGAGCATAACCATTAAAACATCAATGTTTAAGTTGGCGTCTGTTATGACCATCGGCAAATGTAACTGTGCTCCATTGTATCTCACTGTGTTTTAAATAGACCTGAGCCAGTTCTGCCCTGTGATTGGCTGCAACTCAGCTTTTTGTTTCACACTAGCTGCTGCTGCTGATTGGACTGATGTCACAGCCTCTGTGAACCAATCAGCTCTGCCTTCTGCTCACCTGTTTGAATCTATGCAGCTTCAAAAAACAAGTAAATTGCCACTAAGGCTCTGATTTAATGCATTAATTAAAATTACTTAGATTTGTTCTTAATGTAGTATCAATTATTATATCGTATCTATCTGGTGTCATTCAAAAATTGATTATAAAAAAGATGTTCCTTCTTATATAATCCATATTTGAAACAAAGATATATCAAGTGATCATAACAGTTTTATTTATTAGATTTTTGTTTTCATTTTTTCCAGTTGATGACTGGTCAGTTAGAAACTCAAACATCGGATCTTTTTCCAATGAGTGAACTCGTCACATGTGAACAGCTCTTGATGGGACACTCTTCGGTGTGGATGCCATCACTGCAGTGAGATGATCCAAAAGTTAATTATTACATGACTGTGAGGCGTCTTAAAAGTAATTCAGGACAAGTTAAAGAGACGTAAGAGACGGCTCATTTCCAGCTGTTGGAGAGAAAGACTTTCAGCGGCTAACAGGAAGGCTAACCAGTACAAAAATCGCTCTGTTATATATTCTTTTTAACTTTCAGCCTCCGCTATGAAACATGCAAACCCTGGAAATGCTGACAGTTTTGTCAACATTTCCAATTCTATTTTCTCTACAGAATACAGAGACTTCAGCTTCAGCACCGCTAAAGCTGCCAATGCTAATTTCTGTTATGAGATGAGAAAGGCATTTTAAAATGCCAACTCTGCAATTGTTTTGTTTAAAAATACTAAAACCCTGATTTTTTTCCCCTACCTATAACATCAACATTTATAATATCAACACTTACTGACCACTTATGACAAGAAAATAATAAAATGAATGTTGCCCTTGTGACTTCTTGTGCTACATGACCTAAAGAGAAATCGGATAAAAATCAACATTGACAAATCAAATCTTTGTAAAACTTAAATGAAACCAACATTGTTGGTAAAAAAAAACAAAAAAAAAAACATAACAGCTCTCTCCTGAGATTTGGAGTCAGGTGAAACAGAAATACTTGATTTAATTCAAGCTGTGTCTTTGTAGTAAGAGCTCCCATTCCCTCTTATTCCTCTTTTCTCCCCTCCTCTGCCATTATGATTTACAGCAGAAAATTGACTCAGGGAGGGAGAGAATAGCAGGTGGTGCTTTAGTCTTACTGTCCTGAGAGCTTTCCTCCAACATGCTGCCAGAAACTGAAGATGCAATTTACAGACAGGGAAAAAAAGAAAAAAAGTAGTCACAGCAAATAGTTTAATTAACTATTAACTACGGTGGCTAACAGGAGAAGGTGGGATTCAATCAACCCCTGATGTCTCCGTCAAGCCCAAAACCAATCAGAATTCCTTTTAATTTTCTGCTTTCATTCATTCAGAGGCGGAGCTGAAAATGCACCAGGTTGAGCCTGAGTCCTGGGACAGCCGAGAAGAGAAAGAAGAAGAAAGTTTGATTCCACACGTCTTTTGTATGGAACCGCTTCTTACTCCAGAACTCCTCTGATCGGCGACGCAAAGTTTCAGACAGGATGCCAAGGCTTCAGACAAACTGATCCACGTTGCTAAGCAACTGGGTACAAAAAAAAACATAACAAGAGAGATCATTAAATTGGGCCAACGCTCACTGAGTTCTTTGTTAGCGTCTGAGCAGCTGTTGGCCCCGACCCCAGCGAATGCAAATACGCTGTTAGAAGAAGCCGAGCGTCTGAATGATCGGAGTGATTTATGAAGTTATAACAACTTGTGACATGTTCTTTTAAAGTAACTGTATTCATAATTTCAAGTCGGTTAGGTAAATCATTAAAGACGGGCTCCATCTGATCCGATGGTGACCGGATGCCGAGGTCATTCTTGGGCCGTGTTCCTCATCCTCTCATCCAAATGCCTTTGGTTCTGTGTTCTTGCGTGACATATTTGGATTGATTTTCACTGAGCAGTGGAAGACATCAACAACTGTTAAATTAATAACAACTAAGTGAAAAAACAAACTTATGACAACAAGAGGAAAGCTGACTAAACTAGACAAAAAATGTTAACCTCCATTTGCAATAGAGCGTAACGGATTGGAAAGATCAAGTGCTTGTTGTAGGACTTCGCTAAAAGTTCACAATGCTTATAATTTCATAGTGTTTTTGGATAATACTGCACCAACGCACACATCAACGATACGAGCCTCACCACTTGCTCACGTTCGACACAAATTTCTAAAAGCGCAGCTGCAAAGTCAGAGTTTTGGTCCCGCTTTGAGAGATGTACGTTCAACGAGACTGATATGAGAGCATGTATCTTTATGAACAAACTAACTTGTGGTGTGTGTGTGTGTGGGCATGTGTGTGTGTGTTTTTACATGCTCGCTCAATACGTCACAGGTTTGAGTCTGGACCTGTTGACCTTTGCTGCCCTCTCTCAAAGAAAACCTTTCCCTGTTGACTTACTGTCAAATAAAGGCCAATAAGAGACCAAAAAATCCTTTAAAAAAATAAATAAAAGTGAAACCACAATCACAAACTGGTGTTTTTCACCCAGGGTAATCCTTGCAAATACTGAATTTGTTTGGGAGAAGAACCAATCGCAACCAGCAGAGAATGACCAAACAAAATGGAAGTATTTAGGAAAACACAAGAAAACCTTGGACTTGAATAATGTATCTCAAGAAAGTTTAATGAAGCCTGCAAATGTGCTCTCAATGTTGTTCATTTTAATTTCTACTACCTTTACATGCATGTGACCAGTATTACACAGCCTGTTCTTCGCTCTACTCACTGATTACCTAACTAGGATTTAACTGAAATGCAAAACAATAGAAAAATATATTTATTTCAGTTGTATTTGATTTGAGTGTGTTTGACTTTTTAATACTATTTAGCTGGTTTTCAAGTACTGTCAATTATGTTCTCCAATAACACATCATTACAGAGTCATATTTCCTGTAAACTTTAAGATTTTTTAACACAAAAGGACAATGTGGGCTGCTGTTGGACTACCCTCGGAAATCCATCTACGCAGCAAGTTTTCGGCTTTTCTTTTTTTTTAACAAGCAGAAAATATGCTTAAAAATATCCTAGACTTAAGCAAAAGACATAAAATGAAACTGGATGTTAATATGAAGGTAAACAAAAGCATAAATCTTTTTCCTTGTTCCTGTTACAGCAAAAAAAAAAAATATTTAGTTTTCCCATAAGAGCTTAACAGATTACCTCATTTCAGTTACAGTTACGCTAAATCAATGAAGGAAGCACCGGCTGTGTGCGCATAACTCCGTTTCCTGCTTTTATAAAGACTAAAGAGACTGAAGGTTGCAGATTCCTGCCTTATTTATAGCCTGCAGACGTTAAAGCTTACAGTGGAAGATGAGAGGCAGACATGCCGCTCCACAGGTAACAAGAATCCCTGTAAAAGAAAATCTCCATCTCCCGCAATGCAGGAGGAGGACGAGGAGGTTTGTGTCAAAGAAAAAGAAAAAAAAACATTAGTTCAACTCATATAATGAAGTTCTCAGAATAACGAGCTGTTGCTATGCCGGTGAGTTGCTGTAATTGCCGCGACTTCCTCACACCTAAGCATTCCGAGATCAAATGAGAGAAAGCGAGCCATTTTTAAGAACATAGCTGACTTCCCTTTTTTTATTTTTTGATGGTACATTTTTTATATGCAGCGGGAGAAGCTGCACTGTAGCTGCTGACGCTCTGCTGACACGGTGATCAGATGAGAAGATGCAGGATGATTCACAATGAGGTTGCAGAAAGAATTCGGCAACATTCCCTTTTTTATTCAAAAGAAACACAAATTATTTGATTTAAATGGTGCGTCGGACGCACAAGCTCAACAGTTTGCAATTCAAAATGACATCAAGACAGTGATTTGTTAAGAACTCTAGTTTAATTAAGGTATTTTGTACAAATAAAAATAAAAGAACTCAGCCAATTCCTTTCAGCTCAGCACACAACCATGAGGATTATTGAAGGTAAGAGGCTGACAATAAACTGTAAACTCCTAAGAGCCTGAGTCAGATCGTAGCACAAATAAGTGGCCTCATTTCAACGTTCTCTATCAAGCTCCTTGAATGACGAGAGTGTCAAAGTGTGTGTCTAACAGTTCAATAGCTGATGCTTCTTTCTTTTTTTTTTTACTCTAAAATGGCACTTGAATGCAACATATTCATCTCCGTGTCTCTGAGGAAATCCTTGAGGACAGACTGCACCACTATCAGAGTTGTTTAATGAAGGAAAAAACAACTAAGAATCTCTCAGGTTTTGTAAAGAAAAAAATCAATGTGTTCTTTTTTTAAACACAGGAAACTGTGTTTTCAACACTGCCCAAGCAGACTCTCATGACGCTGTAAGAAATAATATTTATCAGCTGTTTTTCATGAGATTCCCTCGAATAGATAAAATACCCCAACTCCAGTCTGTGTCTTCCAATGCCATAACCAGCTAGAGCTGATACACAGGAAAAATGAAAAGTTCCAGTTGTTATGGATAGATGGGCAAATATATATTTATTTACTTGCAGGACATTTAAAGTACTGCACGCAATTAAAATAAGCAAAAATACCCAGGCGGACATTTGAAACTTGGGTCATAAAGGGTTAAAGTAGTATAGATCTTACTACAGCTATATGGAGATAAATGTGTAGCCAGCTCATCATTCTCTTGTCTCTTGTCCTCTTCTCCCTTGTTCTGCCTGAGACCCACCTAAAATGTCATCACATTCATTTCAGGGTTGTTTTTTTAAAATACTTGGCATCATCTCTAAAGATGCTACAACCTCCTGCTTCAGCAAAACCAAATATACCTTAATATACATTAATAAGCACAGTGGGAACCGACTGTGGAGAATAGTCTTCTATATTTCACACCTGTTTAAAGCAGCCTGCTCCGTTTATGGCCCAAGTGTCTGAGAGACGGTGTGTTTTGTAACGAGGAAACCTTTGCTCTTTTCAGGCAGAGGACGCTATACTGTGCAGGCAGGCCGTCTTTGGGTAAAGCAGGAGCAGAAAAATGACTTTTATTGTCCCTTCAGAAGAGAATGAAAGCTGCAGATGTAATAAAAGCTTTAGTTAGTGGCTCCCTCAGCGAGCCGAGATGTTCTGAGTGTCAGGAACCCAGGAGCAGTTTTTTTTTCCTGAAGTACAAAATTATCCAGTGTTTATTTCTAAGGGATTTCGACAGAAAAGTACACCTTTCTGTTTATTTGATAGCTGCCATAAAAATGGGCAAACACTCACTCAGCAGTGACTGAACACCGATCACAGAGCATCAGAGTTTTGTTGCATTAAACAAAGATCCCTCTCATCTCTGCGACACAAAAATCAATCAGTCAACAACAGCTGAGTTATGCAGCAAGTTCATTTTCAAATATTTACTTGCCAGATCTTTTTAAGATGCTCAAGAATGTTGTCTTCAAACAGTTTCAAGATGTTTTTTTTCTTTTTTGTTTCTAAAACCAGACAGAAGCTACAAAAACTATGAAACAAAACTGGTCAGAACCCTCAGCTGTTACAGTTCACAAAATGGAAAAAAACCCACAAAAAACAATGCTGAATCTACTGTTATTTACAGGAAAAAAAAATTGAAGGTATTTTAAACTTTAAGGTTGCCGAATTGCCTACTTCTCGTTTGTTTCGCACTAATTATGAGAATAAAAATCACACACACCCATTGCAGTGACAAAGAACAAAGAGTCTACACGCGACGCGCCAATAACCATTAGCAGCGACGCTCAACGCGGCGTCTACAGGCAGCGGCGGGGGAAACAAAGGGGTAAATAAACAGTTCTCTGTGCCAGTCAAGTTGAATGACACAGCAATCATTTCAGGCCACTGAGAACTAATTAGTTCACAGCAGAGGAAGGAAAACAGAGCGAGGCGCTCCTGCAGGCTAACAAGACGATTTCCAACTAGCAGCCTTCCCATCTGTCCACAAGATCTGGTTTGAAATTCCCAACAACTACCTAAAAATATCTCTCCCACTTTTCTGTTTTTAGATCGTTTTTTTTTTTAAAGGGTGAACTCTTTCTGACTCATCACTGGCTTAATTACAGTTCAAATGAGAGTTCAGGAAAGCTAAGACACATTCTGGGTTTTTTTTTCTAAATCACCCTTTGGAGAGAAAAGAAGAACTTATTACAGAGGCCGTTGTTTGTCTGCAAAGTCAAACTAGTTCCAACCTCGTCTGTACTCCAGTTGATTGGGCTTTAAATGCGTTGGAGAAATAAAACTGAAGTGCCGAACGCGGCTTCAGTTTGTGTAAAAGCTGCTTCATTAAGGGTGTTTAAAGACAATTTAATGGAAATGAGAATGTTCTTCTTTAGCGACTGAAGCCAAGAATTAATTAGAGCAACTATTAAATAATTTCCCTTTGTAGTGATTGAAAAAGGAAAAAAAAACTGACTGATACAAAATAATGAAGTTTATTTTTTTCCACTTCTTCATCGCTAATTCAGTGAGAGACGTCATTAATTACTATAGAGCATTTTTAAAAACACTTTGGCAGAATGAGAGAGCAGATGAAATGGTGTTCCTGTCAACAGATTGTTTTATTTTTTTATTTAATTTTGGACTGGAGAAAACTTTTTTTCCCCACTTGGCCTCTATTCATCTTGAGATAAGAAATCTTAAACACAAAGAGAAAAACAAAAACCTGAACCGGCAGACACGATGTGCTGAAAAATAATGTATTTTTCTAATTCCTGACAAGCTCGTCATGACTGGTCATCTGTAAATCTTCTAGTTCTGGTGACTAGACCATCTCTCGTTACATATCCCCACACGTCTTCTGCCTTTTATGCAATTTAATTTTAAATAACTAATTCCCCCAAAACCGAAGCAGAAGCTTCTGTTAGTTTTACTTCATCACCAGCTACGACTCAGGCAGGCGTCAGCACCACATTATGATTAGCAGCAGCATTCCTACTGGTAAGGCCTCACCTCCTGTCAACAGATGAAAACCAGCTATTAAAACATATTCCTGCATCATCTGCCCAGGATTTGAAGGGAATGACCTTGTAACTCTTCAAAGAGTCACCTTTCTGACATTGAGAAATATCACAGTGACCAATCACAGGAAAACAAGTTTACAGAGATCGTTAGAAACAGACGACAGCAGGATAAAAACTTCACCGTCGCCTCTTTTCAAAGCTCAAACATTCAGTGAGGGTTTAAGAGCACTAAAGTAATTTAGCTGTCAGCCCAAATACACTGCGCCTCCGTCTCTGTGTGATCACCGCTGTTCGTCAGATGAGAAGCAACTCAAAAAACTCCCAACAGTATTCTCTAGTCACTAAAAAAAAAAGATCTGAAGCCAACAAACACTGCAGCGCTGCTGTTAAATAAACAGCGGTGGTTGGCAGCAACTGAAAATACAGGCACAATCAGACGGAGTAGATGCTGCTCAAACAATCTGGAAGTGTGTAGATGAACCACAGAGAAGGACGGCTTCTGCTCTCCTATTGAGCCATTTGAAAAGGCAAAGCATGCAGCTCCTCTGATCATTAAATGTGAAATCTGAGCATTAAATGTGAATTGTATTATGAGTTAGTTGGATTTCTGTAGCAAAGTAAGAGATGGCAGAGAGTTTTGTGACCAGTGACTTCCAGTTTCTTGAACATCTCGCCTCCCGATTCAGATCATTACAGATTCCGATGTATTAGTACAATGTGGTTCATGTTTAGGAATATAGCTAGTAGTTTTGAAACATATATTCCTTTTCATAAATTTCCCCAAGGATCACGTCGTGGAACCTTCAGAGACATATGAAGACAGTTACAAAATCGGTCTTCAATCACCTGCAGGATGTTTCTAGGATTAAAGTACTTTCATAAATGGTAAATGGACTGAACTTGTATAGCGCTTTTCCAGTTATTTTGATAACTCAAATATATATAAGTTTCACTGAGTTAACGCGGCTATGGATGACATGTAAAAGATTAGTCTTTTTGGCTCCCAGCGTTATTTGCATGCTCGAAATTTCCTTAGGTCCAATAACATGGATGGTGTCTTAAGTTAAAAGTCAGTGCCTCACCAGCAATGGACCTCACCGCACGTCACTG
>CAEGAF010046650.1:0-17615 GCA_903067075.1 Micropoecilia bifurca
GGAAAATGAAGTCGGCAGCTGCTTACCGTAGTTGCTAGACCTGTTGTGGCTCAATATTGGTCCATATATAAGGCGCACCGGGTTATAAGGCGCACTGTCGGCTTTTGAGGAAATTTAAGGTTTTTAGGTGCGCCTTATAGTGCGGAAAATACGGTATTCTCAAAATAATTATGCTGCACCACCAGGATTCACCATAAGATTGTGTTTAGGATGATACTCAGCTTTAGTTATCTTCACTTATTTTGTAATGGAGGTCAAAAGGTTGCATTTTCAGTAGAACACCTTATGGTGTATACTATGGATGTGTACATAATACATGCCAGCCCATGCTGTTCTGCCACATATGTATTACTTTTCATTAAAAATTCCAGATTTTCCAGAATTCCCAGTCTTTACGCGCTAATTAGTGGAGCTAATTTTTTTGTTTAGCACTTTTGCTAACTTTGAAAACGTTCACCACACTTAGCTTCCCCTAAATTAATTTTCTTGTATAAATTTGCTAACACTTTAATGGAGTGTGCATAAGACTGACATGAGAATGTCATAAACATGACATTCTCATGACTCCTTCATGTTATAAACATGAAGGAGTCTACATGAATAGTATGACTGTTAGGGATTGTCATTTGGTAAATAATGACAAAGCAAAGTTGCTTTATTGGACTTTTAATACAAGTTTTAATGCAACTTTGCATTAAAAGTGTCATTATTTTCCGAATGATAGTTCGTGACAACAGTCGTAGACATTCATGAAGACTCCTTCATCTTTATGACCAGTGCTATGTCATACTTATAACAGTGTCATGTCAGTCTTATTCACACCCGTCAAATAACCCAAACTGTTCCCAAACCCAAACAATAAAGTGTTATCATAAATTCTTAAATTAAATTAAAAAACAGGAACAGAAAGGACTAATTGTGCACAACAGGATATCAACATAAATACAATAAATAAAGGCATAAACCAACAATTAACTTGATGCTCAAAGGTTATAGTCTTTTAAGGGCAAATATAATTTGAATTGAAATTAGCGCTTTAGCATTAGCTTTAACTAAATACCATGTTGATTTATTGCTTTAGCCAAACTGTTTATTTTTTTTATATGTTGCGGGCAGACACACTTTTTTACATCTTTATCTAAAGAATCTTGTAATTGTTTTTACTTTTCATTCCGATTCCTTTCAGTCTGTCAACCACGTAGGCCCCGAATAAAACTAACTCCAAATGTGCAGCTGCAAAGTGACAAAGTGTGAAAAAGTTCCAAGTGGTGTGAATCCTGTTGCATAATTAAGAAGAATTAATTATGCAACAGCCTCATTTCCCTGAATGAGGCTGAGGGAGCGTGAGCTACATATGAAAACACCTGCTTCGCCGCTGCTTCGCTGTTGCTCCGCTGTCATCTGTTGAGCATCAGGATGAGTGCAGGCCGCCGACAGCAGACCGTGGCGCCGGCGGCGGCTCCATGACTACGTCAAGCTGTACTTGTCAGGAAGCCGTGTTCAAAACTCTGCCTGCAACTCGATGTGCAATTCACCCGCCGCTTTGGGAAGACGGGCCTCCTGTCCAAGCTTGACAGTGTTGATTGAATCCTGCGAGAATCCCAATGAAGTAATAAGTGTCTCAACCCCAGACCTTCCACCCTCCTGCCCCCCCCCCTCCCCCTCGTCTCCCTTTTCACCCCAACCTGAACCAGATGGGAGGCACTGAAATCTGGGAATGCAACAAGGCGAGCAAACTTCAAACAGGTGAAGGTGACTGCGGCAAAAGCAGCAGGAAAACATGATAATTGATGCTGGCAGATAATTGGTGATGCTGTCTAACGAGGCGGTTTTGTATGCCACTCAAATCGGTTCTGCTGCGCTTTGAAAGCGGCGCCGGTTTGACCTGCCTGCCACTAACAGGTATTCTCATCATGGTGGCGGGAAAGAAAAACCTCATTTTGACTCTTCTTCTTTTAATTGAAGATTTCTTTGAACTTTACTGGGTGGATATATTTAGTGCACAGAAGCTCAGCTATAAGACACTAAAGTGAGACTGCAGATCCAAGTTAATGTTTCTGAATAATTACCCACATCGAGGTCCAGAAATATTAATACTTGTGGTATTTGGACGGTTGAAATAATCTTTAAACTTGTGCGCAAGTTCTTGTTGATATTCTAATATTAAAAATAAACACAATTTCATAATTGTAGTGTTTCCATTAAATAAAAAATGAAATTAAAATCACGTGTGAATAAGTTTGTTCACAACATAAATCATTTAAAATCATGGCATTGTTGGAAGCAGAGATTATATTCATAATTGAGCCATGAAGAGATGTCTTATCTAAGCATCGGTGCAACAAGCTTATACTTTGGAGCGGCTGCATATGCGGCGTTTTGGAGAAATTCTAGTTGGCGAATTCTAGCTATGGATTCAACATGTTTGAATGACACACAACTTTTTATGAACTGTGTGATGCTGTGAGAGCTCTGGTGGAGACAACTTTTATAGAACCTGGTAGGAAGTTTGCATTTTTCATTAAGCATAAAAAAGGAACCCCAAGATGTTGGAAACATGTTTTGGGGAAGATATTTACATGATAGGCAACCTACCAAAAAAGCTCGACTTTGGGCAACATTTGGACATTTCAGCAACACAATGTCCCAAAAAACACAGCTTAAGTAGTGAAGAAATGGTTGACTAGAAAAAAAATCAGCTTAAAGATGAGGGTTATGGTACGGAGGCCTTTCAAACTCCCAAAATGAATGAGATATCAGCAACTATAAGACCTCTTTTCTTGCTTGTAGTGAGATTATCAAGGTTGTTTGATTGATTTTTAAGGAGAATGAATAAGAGTACTTTTGAACTTGGAACAGTTCCAAGTGTAAGTAACTTTTTAAAAAACAATATTGTATATTGTGTAATTTCATTCAGGGAATTATTTTGGATATAAACTATTTTAAATCTATCAAGGGTGTGAATAATTTTGAACTAAACTGCTCCACTGTGTGTAAAATCAACGCTCTGATTTGAAGTGTCGAGGTTTCCGAGTTCAGTATTATTGGAAACGTTCATGGTGCATGAATGTAACAATCTCCAGCAGGAAGAGCATGGCGGGCCCAGACACGTCGGCGCCGTTTATGGTCGTGTTGTTGATTAGGGACGTGTTTTGTCCAAGACTTTTTCAAATTAGTTATTGATTTCCAACAAGCCAAGACTGCTGGGTTTCTAAGTTAAAGGTTTAATTACGCTGACCCTAAGGGTATGTGTTACGCAAACACTTGATAAAGATGAATTGATCAGATCCAAAATGTCTGGCGTTAATTTAGATGGAAACCCTCGTTCAGCCACCAGGTTTGGGATGAAAGACTTAAAAGCAATCTGATGGTGTAGATGAGGCAGAAGAATAAGGACTTGTTGATGACTGGGAGAAAACATCTCTATAAAATGTGGTCTAGTTAAATCTGTCTGGACCCAAAAAACCCTGCGGCTAAAAAATATTGCTGTCAAAACAGACCTAACCTCTTCCTCATTCTGTTCACTCATTCATCCCTGGACTAAACTATGCCCAACATAATCAGTGTGTTTGCTGTTTTTCTTTTTCATTTTGTTCCTGACATTCGATTAAAACTGTCATATAAGAGACTAGAAATCCTGTTAGATAACGATAGACAAACACTCATTGTCTACCTACCTCCCTTTCCTTGTGGCCTCCTTCCTTCTCTTTGAATTCTAATTAATTCTGTTTAATTCTTCTGCATTTTTCTTTGTCTTTTGCCTCCCTTCTTCCATTTTTCCTTTCCTTCCTTCTGCGACCTATACCTACTTTCTTTATTTTCTTCCGTTCACTACCATCCTTCCTTTTGTGAATCCCTAACTCATCCCTTTCTTCTGTTCCTTTATTATCCTTTATTTCTAGCTTCCTTCCATGCCCTACCTCCTTTCCTTCCTACCTTAATTTCTTTTGTTTCCTGCCTCCCTTCCTTGCATCAGTAACTCATTCCTTCATTTGTTTCTGTCTTTTTATTTCAGTGTCTTCTGCTTCCCTCCCTTGTGTCCTTCCATCCTTCCTTTCCTGGTCTGTTCATTACTTCCGACCTCCTTCCTTGAGACCTTAATTCCTCCCTCTCTTCTGTCCTTCTGTCTCCTATCTGCTTACCTTCCTTAATTCCTTGTGTGCCCTACCTCCCTTCTTTCATTATGTGTTTTGTTTTTATATCCGACTAGTAAAGCCAGCCCACTCAAGAAATATCTTCAATAATAATTCCACATTAGGATTTCTTCCTTCTTCATATTTTTCTTTATTATTTTTATTTTAGATGGGTTTAAAAAAAAAAAAGGACACGAAACTCTGGAAAGTTAAGTCTGGAATTCTTGCTTGAAAAACATGTAGATACTTGTTTAAAACCTTCCTTCTCTCCTCGTTTCACATTTATCTGTTCACAACTAATTCCCGCTCTTTCCAGTTCGTCACGCATCATTTAGCGGCCGCGCCGACAGTTTTATTTCGTTTGCTCTCTAAATTTCATCCACACACCTTGTGAAAACAGCAGAGTGGCATAAAATAAAAGTATAACAAATCAACTAAGAAACTTACACACCGGTAACACGGAAAGCCCTGGACTCCAGGCTCGGCTCGTTTTCATTAGACGTGGCTCGTGCCGAGCGACGGCCTCACAACACGGAGCTGCTGCTCTGCTAGCTTCATCCCAACCGTCGCCGTGTAGCTGCGCGCGCACGCGGGCTTCTGCGAGTGGTTTAGCGCAGTCACTGGCCCTTAAACGTAATGACGCTTGATGGAGGCATAAAGGCGGGAGACGAGCCTCCCACTCAGGGCGCCAGGAGACGTCGGTCATTCTGCCGTAACGATCGGCAGGCCGAATGGCTGCCTGCATCTCCACCTGTCTCCCATTAAACATGAAAATCACTCCTCTCTGCCCCGTGACATTTGCATATTTCCAGCTTCCAAAGACATCATCCAGCGCCATATTCTATTTCGACTCGGGTTATAAATACAAATAGAGAGTAAACAATTGCACAGAAACATATTTTCTTTAGGCTCAGGAGAGAAAATGAGCCTGATGTTGAGACTCGGGTGCAATAACCCGTTTGCTTATTGAAAAGACAGCGGCTGGATACACACTCAGCCCTTCTGGCTTAAATGAAAGAGCAAGCCGGCTTGTCTGATTGAATGGGTTTGTAATGCAAGCCAAATAGATTTGTTCTAATGGGAATCAGCGGAGGTGATGGCTGCAGAGGCTTACGCCGGCATTAAAACAGCAGTAAACAGAAATGGCAACCACCCCATCATGTCCTGATTGCCTATGAGCAGCAGAATCAACGCAGAGGAGTTGCTGTGTTTACTAATGGTCGTTTTAGTGAGCCTTAAAGTTGCAAATATTAGCTGGAAACAAAAGGTGATGAATGCGATGTTGCGGCTTTAAATCCTGAGTCACTTGATTGTGACAGACCATTAGAGAAGATTAGTTGTCTTTTCACTGCAGACTTAACTTTGAAAGAACCAACATGAGTTAGTTAATTAGGAGGCCCTCTTAATGCTTTGCATTTTCCTTTTTCTTTTTTTTTTTTTTTTACATCAAATAGATACAACTGTTTCCATAAACAGCCCAAAGTTGCAAGGAAATTAAAACTTTCTATCATAGAGTTTGTCAAGGTAGGGCCATCCTTGTTGGGGTCATTTGTCCACTTAAATTTAGTTATGGACTTAGGTGCGACAGTGTCATTTGAACTAAACCCTTTGAACAACCTCTTTACCCTCTCACTTGTGGTGGCGCTGTACCAAGAACTACTGAAGGACACAACATGAAGACACTGAACGTAACTTTCTTTTTCATAAAATGTAAACAAAAATGGTGTAGCGTGAGATTTTAGCGGTTTTGTAGCGGTCTCCGGTCTGCTTGCATTCACATATGCATTTGAACCGCACCGCAACACTTCAATCGAACCAATACCTGGGTTTTAAGTTGTAAAAAAAAAAGTTTGCTTTTATGGTCCGCATCAGAGTTTGATTGGGGATTCAATCTTCTCCAAATGAATTGGACTTTCTGGTGGACTACAGGGCTGATGTTCCCTCCCTGTGAATGTGCAATCGCACTCTGGTACCCCTAAAGCCTAGGTGTTATTCACTTGAAACAACACCTAGGTTTGTTCTGGTGAATGTCAAACAGACCAGAGAACGCTCTAGAAGCAGGAAGCAGACTATAGCGCAAAGAATTCTGGATAAATCCAACCAAAACAAATCCACATCTCTAGCTGTAGGGATTTCTTTCAGTAGTTCTCAGTGCAGCACCACCAAAAGCAAGGAAGAGAACAGGTTTTTCAATTGCTTTGGATTGTTTGACGAAGTGCAGTGTAAAAGGGATTACTTCAACCCCATCTCAATGTATCTAACCAGGATGGTGGCTACATACTTATCTCCTTACTTACTAGGTAAAGGACCTTTGGAAGCAACAGGCACAAGGTGACTTCAGAAAGTGATCACAGCTAATCACTGTGTTGTTTAGGGTGCAGCAACAGATTGGATGGGTCAGACCGGATGTCAGTGCAGAGGGCAAGGGGTTCTCTGTTTCTTAATAAGCTACTGGTGGCGCAGACCTGAGGGAGATGTGCAATGCCTGAAGAGAGGAGGTCAGGAGGAGCCACAAACTGTCTACACATGTTTAAGTTGGCAGTACTTTTGTACATTTGCATGTTTTCATCTCCGCCTCCGACTCAGGTTAGGTCCTGATTGCTCAGCAAATTTGCATATACACGTGTGGTTGGTATAGAAAGAATGCATGCGTTGATGGATGTGTATGTGGAGAAATCGATTGTGAGCTCATGAATAAGTCTGAGAGCTGAATTATTCTGAATGTCACACAGCAATCCATTCTGACAGATGTGCGCTCAGGTCGGAGGATTGCAAAACTCTCCTATAGTTGTTGTTTCATATAGACGGTGGATCTTCCTCTGCTGGGAAACACAAACACGAACCAAAGGCGAGGCAGCAAATTTATTCATCAGTGTCTTACCCGGATAAAGTGGAGTTAAGTTAGACTAATGGTGGGGCAGAATATAAATGCGAAGAGCAGTCTGTTGGGAGCTGCAGAACTGATCCTGTAGTCTGAGTGCATTTTACAAAGTGGGGCTGCTTTTCCACGGGATGTACCTACAGTACACCAAGACATAGATCACAAGAACGGAAGGCTGATTACTTGTGATTGTGCGCGAGTGACTCAGCCAAACATAGCAGATTTTCTGTGCTTCAGCGGATGCGAGAATATCAGCGTGAGGATGAATGACTTTCAGATTACTCATCATCGTTATGTAAACCTGAGCAGAGTTTGAAGGAGAGGAAATAACACTAAGGTGAATCTGAAGCATAAAACGAGTGGTGTTTGTACTCAGCTCTGTCCATGTGCAATCAGATGTGCAGTGCTAATTTTCTGATATGTTTTGCCTGTAGTTTGGTTTATGTGATGGCAATGTTCTCTAGCAAGATGCAGTGGCTTTCCCAAAACATCTGGATCTCACCAGGTTTCATATTTTTTGGGGACTTTAGGAGCAAAAAGGAATGAAAACAAATGTGCACCATGTTTCTGACCCAGTCACCCCTCAAAAAATAAATGTATCCTTTTCTTTAATGGGACGTTTGGGGGGCTTTTTATCATGTTATAATGTTATTCCCTCATCAAAAACATACCTGGAGTGTTACCTTGACTCTTTCATGCACATTTGAGAAATCTTTTATTCTCCTATTGCAACCATTCAACTGTGTAAAACACCTGGATGGACATAGCTCCGCCTTCAAGGCACAGCTCCTCCTCTGAGCTCAGTTTCTAAGCTTCCACTTCACAGAGCAGCTTAAAACTGTGACTTCCCCATTCAGTTCCTTCAAACTAGCCAAAAGCAATTAGCAAACACCTGGTGGAACTGCACACCAGCTGAGCTCGTTATAGGAGCTGCTTCTCAGTGAAACACTGGTAAAAACATTGTTAAAAAGTTAATAGAGGAGCCATGTTGTGATGACTTGCTAAAGGCAGAGATTCAGAGAGAACAGGAGTTTCTTAAAGAGAGGCCCAATTTCAAGCTGTTAAATTGCACATCTCTTTTAAATAATATTTGATATATATATATATATATATACTCTCTATACTCTGTTATCGTTAGTTGTTAAAATGGCATTTGTGGCTGGAAAACACATAATACTGCCCATGTTCTACTGTCCCATTAAGTCACAATATGACACTGAAGTTTGTACTGTATACTTTGTTTTCCCACTAGACCTGTGTTTGAGATTAAGTCAGAAGTCAGGGGAGGAAACACTGAGGTGAGGCCTGAATGGAGCCTTGCAGCTCTGGGCTCAGCTGACTTTACCTCATAAAGCGAGGACTTGTAACACGGCCCCATAATTGCACAGGTTGCACAGCAATTTGTTTCCACTTTGTTATTAAGTCTTTTAAAAATGAGACATTTCCATTTAGAAAATGTTTAGATAAGAGGGCTTTAGAACTGCAAAATGCCAAAGCTTTCATAAGCTTTGACTTTTAGAAGCGGCCACTTAGCTGTCACAATTTCTCTCTCTCTCATTCTCTGAATATTATATTCTTCAGCACAAAAGACACCCACAGCAGCTTCAAACACAGGAACACAAAGCTCTGGCCCCTTTAAAGCACCACAAGCACTCTCTTAAGTAGTTGGGAGTAGTAAATGTGTTTTCTTTCCCCCTAAAGATTAAAAGTAACATAGAACTCAAGGAAAAGTGAAGGATGAGTCAACAAACTACCAGAACCAGAGGGCCAAGTTGAAACTTTTTTCTGTTTGTCACATTATAGCAACAAACATCAATGTATCGTACTAGAATTTTATACTCCACACGACACTATATAGTGTCAAACACTATTAAAATTAACACTATTAATACAAATATATGCCACACTTATCTGATTTTTGGAGAAAAAAATCTTCTTGTGAAATGAATTTTTTTTCCTGCACTTCACAAATATGCACAAAAGTCAGTAGAAGTGCTGTAAAGTTTGTGGTTGCAACATAATGAAATAATAAAAAGGCCCTGTGTCCGATTAGTCAAAAATAGACTTCAGATGAGAGAGAGAAGTCATGCACAAGATATAGCATCATGTTTATTTTTATCAGGAGGTGAAGAGGTTGCACTGAAACACTTTCCAATAGAAAAAGCTGCAATAAGAAGAAACCTCTCCAAGATCGATCAGATAATATGTACAAGAAAAAGTATCCTGTAACTTCCTTTAAGTATATGTAACTGCTAAATTTTAGAACAAGACAGACCTTGTTTTAGTCAAGAAAGACCTGCTCGTCTTTTTTGAGTCCTTATGGATCCATTAAGTTAAATTTTAAACAAGTTCAAGGAAAAGGACAGAAGAATTGCGTCAGGAAAGTCTCAGTTTCAAGTTCCACAGAAAATCTGTATCAGGAAAAGCAGTAAGTGTCTCTATCCTTCTAATATTTATATCTAAAATCTCTGCTAGCAGGAAGAGGCAAACGTTCACTCTGAAAAAGGGGTTTGGAGCCTATAACATTTTCAATGTTCTAGTATTCTGTAGGAAGTTTTAATTACTTATTTTAGAGACATGAAAATGAAAATATTGAAACAATTTCTAAGTGGATCAGGATTTTAAAGCACTTTTTGGACAGGAAAAACAGCCTTTGCTTACTTTCTGAAAGCAAAGGCCACCAAGGTAGCTGCAACTGCCATTTGTGAGCATAACGTTCAGTAGGTAAAAAACAAACAAAAAAAAGCAACTTTCCTTTACAGTGTTTTTCACTTTTTGTGTCCTCTGTGAATACAAAACATATGATGTTCAACAAATTGCCTTAAATCAGAAACAGTTGTTTCCAAACATGCTTCAATTGCATAAAGAATTTTCTCAGTGTTTGAGCCAAATGAATGTTTGATTCCAGCTGCTGTCTGACCGGAGAGCAGTAGCAATGATTTGTAGTGATGTTTTAGAGCCACACATCAGCTGTGATTTCATTACATATGTGTGCAAACTTTGTTGATAATCTGCTAATGTAAAAAAAAAAAAAACAATTTTGCAATTGCTATGTTTTCATTCAATGAACAAACATTCAAGTCATTAAAATTTATGGCGGTGACAGATGTAAATACATGAGCTATATCCATATTTCAGCGGTGGGACTGATGCTCATCAGCAATCATAAAGAGACCTCGCCGTGTTATTCAGGCATTGGGACTCATAAAAGCTATGGATTCAAAACTTTTATGACGAACTCACTTTTGATGAACGATACAAGAGCTCAGCTGCACATCGTCAAAGAAGGACAGCACCAACAAATAAATGTGTGTGCAAACTGGTGTGACACACAAAGTATTTCGAAATGGGCATGTTTCTATTAAGCGAATCTATCTTTATAATAGGAATTTTTTTTTTTAATCTTTGGTCAATGAAAACGCAGCTATAGAAGTCCTTGAAAAAAACCTTTTCACAGTTTAAAGTGTAGCTTAGCCCTTTCAAGGAAAACAGATTGATTGGGAGAAAAGTGAAACTTGCTACACGGCTGCATAGCTCACTTGCAAAAAGCAGGTTATTCTGGTTGTCACTGTGAAAAATTGCAGGCAAACTGGGCTCATGAAAATGTTCTTAAATCCCTCCACAGGGTGCCAGTTTATTAATTTCTCTGACGTTTGTCCTTCCTTCTCTTAACTGGAAAAATCTTCATCTAAATTTTTATTTTATAACCTGAAATTCAAGCTGGTTTTATTTTGTTATATGCAGCGATGTCAGCACTTGATAATCAAAAGGTAACACTTTTTTAAAACTTGTGTTCTCTGCTGCCTTGTGCTTTGATATGAATATTACTAGCAACATGCTTTAATACAATAAAAAAAGTTAGCAAAATAGTTTAATATTGTTAATGTTATTTTTAAATTTTTAAAAGGGGTAATGACTAACTTAATTCCTGACAGATATTAGTAAAAAATAAATTTTGACAGCTCATGGTAATAAATGTTTAAAATATAAATTTTATTTAATAAATGTAAGGTTAAAAACAAAACATTTAAAAGCAAGGACATTTTATAAAATACATATTAGAAACTGTGACCTTACTTCGCAGTGCATTTGTGGAACAATTAAAAACAGACATCTATGCTCGTTTCCTTAAATATATACCGCATCGCACAAAAATGAAGAGTTGGTCAAACATTTCATGATGAACACAGTACAAGACGTTAGGCAAAACAACTAACTGCAGCTTGTTGAAAAGGCACCAGAGTTTTGTTGGTCGCTCGAAGGTTTTAGCACAAACACATTGGCATGATGACAGATGACAACAGCGACACGTGTAACAGTAAAATATATTTTGGCCTCAAGCTTTATAAATATTTTAAATACAGGTTCTTCTAAATGACATCAAAAATCTTCACAGTTGTGCTTCTCTCACAGCGAAAAGATGAGCCGTTACTCCTTCAGTGTTCAAGAAATGTCTCTAACGTTCCTGAGGTACTTGGAGGGGGATTAGTGTTGTACTGGGATCCTCTTACCACAGCGGAGCAGGTTGTGGGTGAGCATCAGGCAGCAAGAGATGCTGAGGTTTGTAGAGATCTGCGTAAAGGTTTGGTCATCCCTGGACTAAGGCATGAGCGGTCAAGACCCCTCGCTTTGGGCGTCATCCAGGTCTGTGGCGGTCAGGCGTAGGGGAGGGGCTGCGGCAGGGAGAAATAAAACACGACAAGCCAAACGTAAACAGACATGCTTAGTATTTTAGTGCTTGATTACGGTTCTGCTCCGTCTTCTGAAAGTTGTCATGCGTGTTTACCTGTTATCCACGCTTTCTCACTCAAAGTAATCAATTTTTAAAGATAGAATGGAGATACCAGTAAAAATCTGTCAGTTTTGATAACGGTTTGGTTGTTTCCAGGTCTGTTAAGTGGTGCCATACACTGCAAAAACTAAGTATTACCAAGTACTTTTGGTCTAGTTTCTAATGTAGATGACTTATTACACTTCAAATAGTCAAAATAACTTACAAGTAACCTCTCAGCAAGAAGTAGAAGCTTGTTTAAGTCAATAATTCCTTAATATTGTTGATAAAAACATTCCAGTTCCACTGGCAGATCATTTTATTTACAGCAAGACATTTTTCCCAAGTGTAACCGGTTAGAAAAATGGGATCATCAATTACTGCAACACTAATTATGTCAAGGTAAATGTGAGGCTTTGCATTTTTTGGGATATAAAAATCTTCAGATTTGTGGTTGTGGAAGAAATAAGAAGCCACAGACAGGCACTTATCTGATTTTTGTGATACATATTTAAATATTTAATATTTAAGCAAGAAGTAGCAAAACTAAATGTTGAAATCTACATGTTAACATCTTTTCACACTTTTAGAGAAGGAGGCAAGGTCCTTCTGCAGGGAACGTCCATGTTTTCAAACAGATTTCCTAAAACCTGCTGCATTCATGCCGCACTGTTTTGACACTCAAATCCAGCTGGACTTAAGTTTTTCAGCGTGTGGCAGCTGCCCTCTACTCGACTTGGCTTGGGAAAACTGAAGAGAATAAATATCCTTATGAGAACCGAGAAGGGGCTGAGAAATGAATGTGCAGGTGGAGAAGATGGGAGATTTAAAATCTGATTACAAAAGGAAAAGATTAAAAGGAGGAAGGAGAGCTATGATCAAATGGTTCCCAGCTAGAAAGGGATGCACACTCACAGAGACAGTCAGGCCTCACTGTGCTGCTCAGGAATGTGCTGGGGCCTTTGATGGAAGAAGAAAGAGCAGCTAGTCTCAGACTCCTGGAGGTGGCATCCAACTTCGCTTCCTGGAAATACAAAAAGATGGAAGAAAAACACTTTGTGGGGAAAAAGAAAGACTGTCATTATGAGGCGTAAATAGTGGGGCAACTTTATCTGCTGGGTACCTCAAATAACTTTTTTTTAAGGCCAAATTTCAGTCGCTTTCTCACAGCTGGAAATCAGAGGCAAGGCTAATAGAGCTTTTATTGAAACTGTCACAAAGATAATTGATTCAGTTGTGTATGGTCACTGCAGGTTAGTTGCTTGTGCAACTGCTGCATTTCTAAAGTTTTGTCCGATGATGTTATTTGCTTATCTGGTGGCAAATTGAATGAAAAGTCAAAAGTGAAACAAAGTTTGTAAGGAAATTGAAACCTGGGATCAACACAATTTGATCAAAAAAAATAAAAAAAGGTAATTTTTTTTACCATGTTGGGCTTCTAAAGTAACAAATATGTTGCTATGTTTAGTGATATCGATTCACAGCAAAAACACAACATGAATACTAAAGGAAATTAAAGCCACCGTGTAGTTTTTTTTTTTTGCTCAAGTTTACATCTGCACAAAATCAGATTAATTTAAGGTTTTAATCATTTATTTGAACTTTGTTTTCCCCAGTGGGGTTTATAAAAAAAGAATACAATTTCAATATATTTTTTTAAAACATGAACTAGAAGTACAAGTTAAATTTTCTGAATAATTCACACAATGTCAAAATGATTAATGTGGGCTCCGACAAATATACTTTCTTAGCTGTATTTGATTAAATGGCAGTTAGGCAGAAATCTCTCTTTTTGTAGTGCTTAACAAGCTCTTGGTGTAATTTTAATTGCATATTTGAGTACTCATTTTATCTGAAGTGGTACAGCCCATTTTAATGAGTTAACAGCAAAACTGCTCAACAGTTTTGCTGTTAAGCAGTACAATAATTCCAAATACACAAACAAATAGATTTAGCACGCTAACATTAGCCTTCTGGAAGGGCCCTCAACCCAACTAATCTAAACATCTATGGCAGGTCACTAACTTTTTTAAGTAAGCTCTATTAATTCTGATCATACGGTCAAATATCCCACGAAAAGTAGGTCATACATTTGCAAAACTGTACATATAGGGGCCTATTACTATAGAAAATACAACATTTAAATTAGTGCAACAAATTCTTCAAGAAAGTCTGTGTTTTATTATTAGTCCATCCTGAAATAAAGTAAAATTCGAATGAATCATTAATGGCCCCAAGTTACCATTCTTGCTGATGATGTGAGTATATAAGCATCTGACTGGAACGGTACATAGAATACAGATCAACATTTGAACCTGTGAACATTTTCTTCCACCTGTTTTTGTTTAAACAAACCACAAGTGAGCAGCAGTCATTAAGCTGATGCAAATGTCACTTATCACTTATCATGGGAGTCATTAAGCAAAGTGAGAGGTAATCTAGAAGAGCAAAACCACTTATAGAGTGACTGCACGACTATTTAGAGGAGGTTGCAAACTGCTGATAGCAATCAGCTGTCAACAGTGATGTCTTAATGGCTCCCCCGACTGTTTTTCCAGCAAAGAACACAAATGGGGCAATTAAAGGAGACTGGTAATCGTTAGGTTTCATTTGAACGTCCACTTGCGCTGCTGTGCACTCGGACCTTCTACGAGACATTACTGCCACCTGAAATTATTCATTTATTCATAGAACTTGTAAATGAGGTGCGGTACATGCAGTAGCTTGTGTGTGGGCGAGTTATTCATGAAAATGCTGTCAGAGTTAGAAAATCCTTATCCAAACAGCAGCTGTTCGAACAAAGCAGTGATATTAGGTGGACCTGGATAAAGGGCGGTGTTGCTGAGAAAGCCCAGTTTTTAAAAAAGAATTAAACATTTCACTCTGTGTGTGTCTGTGCATGTGTGTGTTCTTGTTTATGTGACCTCCCGGACCTTTTCAAATCAACAGGCCTTATTGGGACAAAACTTTTGATTCCCTGATTAAACTGGACAACATGTTCATCAACAAACATCAAGGTGCAGAAATGTCTGTAAATAAAATACAACAATCCATTTTCAAAAGCAGAGTTGTCCAAGCTTAGCCATGTGGAATGTCAAGATGAAAGTAATTGAAGGACATAAAAATCAGATTTTTTTTTCATTAGAAATGTGGAAATACATCCATCATCCCATAACCCCATAAAATCAACTAAACATGATGTTTTCATGAAATGAAAGTGGTATGATTGGTGAAGAGATCTTTAAATCACATCAATATGAAAAATAAAATAAAGGCGTCCAGTTTTCTACATTTCCTAAAATGTGATTAATCAAAATATCTAGTATTCTACCTATAATGTTGTAGTTTATGAAAATTTTAATTTGTAAAAATCTTGCCACAAAAACAATTCTTTAAAAAGTCTCCCTATATACTAAAGACCTGGGTTGACGAGCCAAATTTGGATCGAGGGCCACATTAAGCCATTCTAAGGGCCACAAATTGGATACCCCTAGTCTATACTCCATAGCCACATGGGGAATTAAATTTTGTCAAGGACAACTAGTCAGGTAAGAACCCTGTCCCCATCACCAATGGTTACTGGCCCATAGACAAAGAAGACTGGACAAATTGCCAATGAGACCGAGTCCTCTTGAGCAAGGTGGAGATTTCCCTGCTTTCTGCAATGAGACCCTCCAGGAGTAACATGAAAAAAGGTCGACACCCTTGGGAACGTTTTATACAGCAGAAACTGACAGAAACACAAACCTAAAGAGACAGCAGGGATCAATCCAGAGGTGTAAAGGTAAACAGTTTTCAGTTTTATAGCCTGAACTACTGAGGGATTTTACAGACAGAACTATTAACTCACTGGACGTAATGTTACTATTAACAGTTAGTTAGAAGCTCTTCAGTCTGTTAAGCTGTGCTGATCCAAACTGTTTAAAGATCCAGCCTTCCCAGGACAATAAACCAAGGTCTTCTTTGGTAAGCAGTTCTGATAAACACTTCTCTGATTTCCACATTTCTAGTCAGCTTTTTGGGACAAATGACATTATTTAAATGAATCAAAGTCAATGCAACAGCTTAAAGACATAAATACAAATGTGTGCGTGTTTGTCTATATTGTGTCCTACTCTGTACTCTTGGATTTTGCGTTTGGTCTCGTCCAGCTGGTCCTGCAGGTCCCGGACGATCTCTTTGTATCTACCACAGTGCTGCTCTGCAAACGCCATCTGCTGCCGTGATTCCTGAACAAACCGAACAGAGGCTGTTGTCACAACCAAGCAGACGTGAGACTCAGCTGTTTCCAACCAAGCAGAGCTTCCTAAAGCCTCAGCAGTGCTGAGCACTGCATTCAAAACAGTTAGAGAAAAGATCTGCATGGACCCGATATCAACCCACCTCCAAATCTTTGAAGTCGTCTAGGAGACAATGTTTTTCTGGAACCGATTCCATGTGCTCCAGTGCTATTCTCGTGTTCTATCCGCAGGCACACACAAACATATATGTATATAAAATTAGTCTAACAAGGAGGGAGTTCAAGGAAACATAGTCCACTTATCTCATATTGGAATCTGAATCTTGTAATTAAAAGATAAGAACTGCAATACTTCAGAACTTACCTAAAAATGATTCAATTTTTTAACTTTCCATACATTGCATATAACTCTGTTACTTAATGATACCTTCAAGGTACATAAGGTACAAAAGAAAATCTAGAAATTAAAAATAAGTGCAAGCATAACCAAGAAAAACCTGAAAAAAAAAGAGTAGCGAGGATGGAATAATCAAACAGCGTGAAATGAGATTGTTCAAGGTTCACATTAAAACAAGATAACTTCTGACAGCTGCACACTCTGATGAGATATTTATGGGTGTTTCAGCTCTGCAGAGTCAACTGGCAGCTTTATAAAAACAGAAAGAGTCTAAAGCAGATTCTTTTAGCTGTATGGTTGCCTAGATTTCATGCCTTCCTATTTTACAGTTTCATATGTTATTAGACATTTTGGAAAGATTAACTGCTTTGAAAGAACTTGAAAAGTTATGCACATGGAAAGCTTTACTTAGACTATATGCAAATGTATATCCAGGCAGTTTTTAGATATTCAAAAGTAAAGAATAGTTTTATTTTCTTTAGCTATGGCAACTTTAATTAGTAAATAACCATCATTGTACAAAATATAATCATTTTGTCTCTAGTGTACCAAAATGTGCTTCACCTCTGATTTCTTTAGATTATGTCTCAGAAACAAGACTTTCCTATCAAAAAGATTTGAAGACGTGTAATCAGTACATTTCCTGGGTTTCTGAATATCAGCATTTGTTGTTTTCATATTTTGTTAAAGCAAATAGAAAACTTTGATTTGAATGCTTTGGTCATTCAATATCAACAGTCTGTTACAAAAGAGAAATTGCTCTCCATTTTGGACAGAAAAGATTGATGGAGAAAATCAAATTTCGGCATCAACAAGATTCCATTGGACAATAGATGTTCTTGTTTTCTTATCTGTGATTGTATTAAATTTCATCAAAATGGTTAATCCCACAGTTTACATATCTAATTTAGATTTCTAAATACTTGAAGTAACTTTGGAAAAACTATGAGGTAACAATTAGGCCTGTTCCAATAAGCAATAAATCAATTAATCGCATAAGAAATTAAAATAAACTCAACTTATGTGATTTATAGGTTTTCTCTTTTCTCCTTTTCTTTCTCCTAAAAACTGGATGACAAAAGTCTACTGTCTGGTGATTTGCTCTCAACTAGGTCATTTTTTTATGATGGGCATAATTCATTTCATTTGTTGTTTCTGTTATTTTATTAATATATGTTGGATATTTAAAATGT
>CAEGAF010046653.1:0-17893 GCA_903067075.1 Micropoecilia bifurca
TTTTTTACCCATTTAGAGTGAAGAGGAGAAAATACATTTTCTTTAGATATAGCCAGTACATAATAAAGAAGTACATCAAAATTAGGAATGACATACATAAAATTCAAATAAGACACATATTAAAGATATAAACATATTAAAATGTTTAAACCTTTCTAGAGTAATTGCGTTTTGCTTTTTTTGCTAGTGTCAAGAGTTAACATTTGTGTTCAACCCAGAAATGTCTTGCTTTCTCATGCAAAGTGGGACACACTACATTCACAGCTTGTTTAGGGTTCATAATAAAGGGGACGTGTGCACATCTCTAAATTGCACCTACACATTTTTTGCTGGCAGTTGCTAAACAAAGGGAAGCTATGAGTTTTTCATATTGTCTCAGGCTCATACTGTCAGGCTATCAAAACAAAGTTCTGACATTTCATTTACTGATTAATAGAAAAAACCGGCAGAGCTTAATAAAACCCTAAGAGATTGGCAGGTTTAGAGTTCCATAGCTGCTTTCCGTGTGATAAAAGTAAATGCTTTCATGTTTAATCAAACAGAATTCCATGATTAGTTTCAGTGAGACTTTAGGCTTCAGAGCCTCTGTGCGTCAGAAAGTAAACATTGGAGTTCTTCCTTTGTGACTAAACACATCTCTGCCCATGTCTGGGCTGCTTCCCAACCCTCTGTTGTCAAAGTCGTTTTCTAGCCAGGGGTCTTCCCACACAATCTTTTTTTTTTGCCTGATTTGTGAATGAAGAGATGCATTAAATCTGTTGTCACTAGTTTTTGTGTTGTGACGATCATTTTTACAGAGACTGTTGTTTTATAGAACCAGCAAACTAACACCTGTTAGTCACATCTGTTGAGTAGGTTGGGGATGTAAACAGATTTTTCAAACTAGGATTTGCTTCATGTTATGAAAAGGAGCCACAACACCTGCTATGTTGTTCTTGAAAATTAAAAAATATATATGCTATTGTACTTGTGTTTTGTTTTTAAATCTAAATTAAGGAAAGTGTTTAGGGTCTTTCATTTCAGGAGTCAAAGTGACTCCTGAAATGAGTCACTTTGACTCATTTCAGCATGAAGATTTAGAATAAAATAGGAAAACCCAGTTATGTTGGTTCTGTTCTTCCAAAATATTTTTTTACCCATTTAGAGTGAAGAGGAGAAAATACATTTTCTTTAGATATAGCCAGTACATAATAAAGAAGTACATCAAAATTAGGAATGGCATACATAAAATTCAAATAAGACACATATTAAAGATATAAACATATTAAAATGTTTAACCTTTTTAGAGTAATAGCGTTTTGTTTTTTTTGCTAGTGTCAAGAGTTAACATTTGTGTTCAACCCAGAAATGTCTTGCTTTCTCATGCAAAGCGGGACACACTACATTCACAGCTTGTTTAGGGTTTATAATAAAGAAGTGTGCTTCATAAAATGAGTCACTTTGACTCATTTCAGGAGTCACAGACCTTGGCACAAACACGTATGCCAAACACTGGCATCCGTGTTTGTGTCCATCAACAAAGAGTTCAGTTAAAAGTTGAACAAGCAGTTGGATTCGCAATATTAGTTGATTTAGAGAATAAACTTAATAAGACACATCTCCTATAACCTTCTATCATCTTTATGCTTGAAAGCAGATTTAATAATTATTTTTCATGTATTGATACTGCACAGTTGTGCAATTTACCCCCCGGCCGATATATATGTGACGGTATTACATTCAGTGTGTGGTGACCTTTGGTTACCAAGGTAACTTGTATAAACCTCTCTGTCAGCATGGATATTTTTGCTTGTGTGCATCTCTGTAAGGCACTCTGCTCTGTTTAGGGCGCAGCACTTGTTCTGTGAGTGAAGAATCAAAAGGAGGAGAGGCAGAAGAACGAGGGCGTTTCCTCTATGTTGGCAGCCTTTACTGCCAACACAGAGGATAGTATTAGAGTTAGAGTACACCACTACCAGATATACTGCACCAGCATCACAACCAGGAGAGCCTAACCTTGAAGAGAGGTCAATCTTTAGCATCACTGTGTAATGGATGTTGTGTGTGCTGACGGACAGTAGAGACATGCATTACTGGAGGAACATGAGCCCTTTTCATCGATCCTCTGCGTTAAGTTCTATGTATTGTAGATCTAATGGAGATGTTCTGCTGGAATAGATTTCTTTGAATTATTGATCAGGTCTTATGGCTTTTCTAAAAAATGCTTATAGCATTTTTTATGAATTAAGCACGTATCTAAAGCTACAGTTAAAGCCTGTAGCTTTTTGAAGCTAAGTCGAGCAAATGGATGGCTTCAACAGATATCGGATGAGGCTGTAGAATATGGATTTGCCATAGAACAGGAAAAGAGGAAGGCTGTGCTGATAGTTCATTGTGTAGTGAAGATGGAAATGGCCTGTCAAAGACGGATCGACTGCAGCTTTCCCTAAGGAAAGCAGCAAAGCCTTTCATCAACCAAAGCCATGTTCACATACACCAGAGTGAGCGGTCTCTGGAAAAGGTAAAATGAAAGATATGACACTCACTGAAAACCTTAAAGGTTGTGGACTGTGTTCTTCCTGCCTTGAGACATTTATTTACAGCTTAAAGACTTCCTACCCTTTCTTGGGGATATATCTGCAACCTAGCTGAGTGAAAAGGCATGCTCAAGGGACTTTTATTTTATTTTATATGATTTTCACGCTGTAACTCAGAAACATTTAGCCAAGCCTATGTTGGTTAGCTTGATAGACTCCTTCTGTCACACAGTTGTACTTAGTTTAGGAGGA
This sequence comes from Micropoecilia bifurca, assembly GCA_903067075.1. NCBI lineage: Eukaryota > Metazoa > Chordata > Actinopteri > Cyprinodontiformes > Poeciliidae > Micropoecilia > Micropoecilia bifurca. The sequence continues at coordinate 2,769 of CAEGAF010046653.1, forward strand.
ATGTAGGATAAATCCCCTTTAATATTCATGATGCAGCTTTAATCCATGAGCGAGAAAATAAACCTAATTCCTCTCTCACTGAAGATGGAGAGCTTTTCATTTGAGCATTTTACATTTGAAGACGTGTGTTTGGCTTTGATTGAAAGAACCTCTCTCTCTCCCCCACCATGACTCTAAACTCAGAAGTGTATTCTTTCTGTTTGCTTTACATTAAATAAGTAGACCCCAATTTAGATCAGCTCAGTGTTTTTAGAGGAATCAGCTCAGGTGAGTCCTGCTGTCCTTACTGCACTGCAGAACTCCATCTGTTGATTTGACAGACAGTGTTTTCATGTAGACTCCCTTAAATTTGCTAAGTAGAGCTAATTAATGACACTAAGTATGTAGTTGAAGTTGGAAACGTAAAGTAAAATGAACGTGTCGTCAAAAATCCTTAGGCAGGACTCAATTGGACCGAAGTAGAAAACACAATGAAGACGTTGGGTTCAAAAGGAGGACAGAGCGGCTGCTTCTGCTTTCTCTGCTTCTTCTCTTGTGACAGACCAAAGCTTGTTTCCAGGCTACAATAGGGAGGTGTGCAGAACACACTAACAAAGTAGGTTTGCATTCAAGGAATGAAAGACAAGATGGAGAGAGGAAGGGTTCCACAGCTGGATCTGTGTCAACGCACGATGCCTGCAGCTCTTTTCAACCACCTGCTTCTCGCAGGAAGACACAGACTTAATGTGCCGACGCTGACACATTAAAATGCACCTTCCTTCTCTTCAACTTCATATTAGTCTAGTTCAGGACTTAAATGGTATTTTCTTTGTTTACCTGCTAATTAGCATTGCTAATTGATTTATTTGAAGGGCAGGGATTAAAAGTTGCATTAAAAGTTGTTGTGATGCTACAGGATAATTCAGCAACATGATAGGTCTCATAAGAAAAATAATAATTGCTTCATATGTACCTCAGTTTCTGCGTCATCATTTGGTACACCAGGGAAAAGAGTAAATGCTATTTTTCTTTAATTATCAAAAACCGAAACATTTTCGACAATAGAAATGATGAGTTTATGTAGAACCTCCAAGGTCAAAGTTTATGTTAGACAGGAGGGCTTTGGTTTTATTGTAATTATTCATGCCTGAGTAACTAACAAGCCTCCAGTCACTAGGGGGCAGTAATCAACAGGCTGACTGCTCAGACCAGTAGAAGAAACTGTACTTTTTCTTTTACTGTTTTAATACTTAAAACAATAAAATGAGCTATAATGTAACATTTTTGTTGTTGCAGCTTATTTGATTAATCTGTTCTGATAACATAAACAGATTAATTAAGAATGCTTTAGCCAGTAGTTTGCACAGACAAATGATCAGGTGCTGAATAGTTTTTAAATACCGGGGGAGGGTGAAAAAGAGGCTATTTTATCCAGCAACAACATGACAGAAAATAATTTCAACCCACTGATTTAGAGGCAGCATATGTCTACTGTTAACTTCATATTCAAATAAACAAGAAACAAACAGCTCTTTTTTATTGTGGTTGAACTGAGCAATGTTCAGCTGGCTAGTACAATGGTAACTATATGATTAAAAATAAATGTCCAAAGCTAAAATATCTTTCTCATTAAAAAAAGTACATAAATAAGCAATAATAACTTTGAAAATTATTATACTGAAATAATACCTGTTTGTGTTTGTTATAAATGCAATTTTGAATGATTATAAAAATGTAGAGAAGACTCTTCTAAAACTTAGGATTCATCTCAGCAGATCTGCAAACATGACTCAGCTGTTTTCATGATTAATGCAGTGCTGAATCAACATGGGACTGTTGACGTTTGGAAAAGCCGCTCTGTCCTCTCTGTGAACCGTCGTCGTAGCTCCGCAGCAGCGCCACTGAAACCCAGACAGAGTCAGTGTTCCTGCTGCTGCAGAGCAACAGGAACACATAAGAATCAGCCTGAGGACAGTTTGCAGGACTTCTGCCCATCCTGCCAGCTAATCCCAGATTACACAGTTCTGGAACTAAAGAAAAATAAATGGTTGCCATGTTGAGTCTAGCACTGTGGGCTGGAGACAGTTTGTCATGAGCGATGAGACTTCAAAAATAAAATCTGGGAGCAGATCAGATTTTAATAGATTTTTTTGTTTTGACTCTTTTCTAAAAAATAAATTACAAATGTTACTTGTATTTCAATCATCCTTTTTATGAGTTGGACAACATTAGTGCCAAAATCATGAGAATGCTTTTGTTTAATTACAAGAATTAAGTCATAAAATTGGCAGAATAAAGACATACTTTTGTCCAGCAACTTGTGCTGGATAAAAGCATAAGTTGCTGGTGCTAACTTATTCATTATGTCCTATATCTTTCTAGAATACCCCACTAATTGTTGTTATCTATTGGAACCTGTTGGTTTATTGAGGATCTTTTATAGAAATTACAGAGTTTTGTTTATCTGCCATTCAGCAGTTAGAATGATAGCCTCGTCAGGACCTTAAAATATGTCTCCTTGTTAGTAAAATTTGTCATGTACGTTTTTATGATGTTTTTGCATCACAAAAACTTCATACAATCACCAGTTATGAGACGAGTAATAAAACATTACATTTTGCCAAAAGTCACCGTCAAATATGTTGATCAATGTTCAATTTACTATCAATCTAGATTATGGGTCCAATATCCATTTAACTAATGTAATAGCTATAGGGTTACACAGTATAAAATAACCTTTTTTGTGATATTGGGCTGTATAACATAAATAAAAAATGGTATTGACCATATAATTGTGCAATTTGACATTTTGAAAATAAATGTACTTAATGGAAACATGGCAAAAAAAATTTTGATAAAACGTTTGGGTGCTACAATGAAGTGTTTTATTTTAGCTATATTAAAATTTTATTACTTTGCAAAACTGCATTAGAATCATTTTTTTATGAGTCACATTATCAACAACCAGATTTTACTGATGGTGCAAACCACAAAGGAGACAACAGGTAGTAGTTGATGGATCATGGCATGTTTTTTATGACCTATTGTCCGTACAAACTTATTCACTTACTTTAATTGTGTTTCTTATTTAATGAGTACAGTGCAACTGCAAATTTGTGTATTTTTGACACTAGTGGAATATTAACAAAGTTTAGCGTACATTTGTACTGCTGGAGCCAATAGGAGAATTTGACTTCGGTAGCCACATTCAACCCAAGGAGGGCAACACTGAGACCATTTTAGGCTAAATATTACAGATTTTAAATAGTCAGAGAAGCATTTTAAAATGCTTCTCTGCTTCTCTTAGGGTTAGGGTGGGGGGTAGGGTTAGGGTTAGGGTTAGACAATTTATCTGTCAAAAAAAGTTGATTTAGGGTTTAATCTTTAAATATGTCCAGTTTAAATGTCAGATCCCTTGTAAAAATTTTCTGGGTAACCTGGGCGCCATTTGTAGCTAGCAATGATTGACTTTCTCAGAATAGCTGTAACTCCAGCTTGCTGTAATTCCAGATGTGATCATGATGTGAGTCAGATTTAGCGTTGCAGGAGTTTGACTGAACTATGTGCGACTGGCAGCCGGCCTCATCAATCTGCTTGCTGTCTTCAGAACAGCCATCACTAACTATCGGTAGCCATTTTTTAAACATATCTGTGTAGAAGCTGGGCTAAAGGAGCCTGTTTGGGTTCTTCACTTGAATTTCTCAGCTTGATTTCTGCCTTCGTTGCATCTTTAAATGTGAGCCCACATGTTACTGTGTGTTCTTATTTGTCAATGGAGCACTGATGAAGTGCTTCTTAGTGGATGTCCTCATGTCCCCCCATGGATGAGTAAGCTTATATGTGAAATTGGTAGCTGTCCAAATCTCCCTACCATGTGTTTCCAGCTCTCTGAGGTCAGCTCTTACATAATTTAGAAATGTACTTCACCATAATCACAGGACGGTATTTATCTCTCTGCTTGTGGCAGACATCACTCTTAGCTGGTGAGGGCAACCTGTTGTTCCCAATTAAATTAAAATGGTTTCACATTGCAAACAAAAATTAATAATAAAAATAGAAAAGTGTAATTTAAGTGTGATTGACCAGCATCAACCTCTGCATAATTCTACAAGAGAATGAAAACAGTAGTTTTTACCATGGGTGCAATAATCGCAGTTTTCTGCCTGATGACCAATATTTAAAAAGCCTGGTATCAGCCAAAATCAATTACAATTTTGGCCAATACCATTATTTTTGTTTGAAAAAGTCTCTTAAGTTGGCAAGAGGGAGGTGACATGCATGCAATGTCCCAAAGTGAAGGAAATTGGGACCTATTTATCTGTGCCTCCCTTGTTTTTACAGATAAAAATATCATGAATGTGACATGCCTTTGGATTCAGCCCCTATTAAGTTTTAGAACTGCTTTTAACTGCAGTCACAGGAAGTGTTGTGTGGCACACCTAGGGAAGAAAAAAAACAAATAAGCAGATTATGAAAAGCACCTCTGGAGTATTTACAGAGCTATAAGGTTTGATTCAGGCCTGGACTTTAACTAGGCCAGTTTTATTCATTGTTGCTATCTGTATGTTTAGCGCTGTTGTCCAGCTAGAAGGTAAACCTTAACCCAATTTCAGATTGCTCTGCTGTTAATGTTTAGCTTCAGTCATGTGATTGTGTGTTCAGGGTGATGTGCATGTTGGTTTTTCTCCTGAACACAACATTGTTTTGGTTTGTTTAGACCCATGGCATTCTTCTCATCACTCTGGAGGATGTTTAGTGGAGTTCATAACTTAAAGTGACTAGTCAGTTTCTTCAGTGTTTATGTACCATAGCCCACACACTGATAGGGAGAGACAAACTAAATTTAACCCAAAGACAATTATCGGCTACTCCAAGTTGCAGGTGTAACGGTCTGGAAGTGAGTGCGTTACGAAATGTCATACAGCTGGAGCGTAACGAGTCTCCTGTTGTGCACCGACACACCTGTTCACATCGATTTATATGTCGTTATCCAGGGAAACACACACAGCCATGTGTTCATCGCTGGTACATTAACCCCAGCGCAGCTCTGAAATCTCCCCTCTGGGGCAGGACAGCGGAAAATCTGCCAGGGCTTCAAGAAGACCGCCAGTGAAATTCCATTTTGTGGTTTTTACTGAGCTCACATTGTCACATCAGACATGACGCATCATTAGATTGTTTTGGCTCAGTGGAGGATAAGTGTGTGTATTGCCAATACGTCCCCTCTTATTTGTGCCTTTACACAGGCTTGCGTACTTACACCATGACGTTTCAGTTTATTTTCTTCGGCGTTTTGATCCCCGTTTGGCCTGCTTGACTCATTGAAAAGTTAAAGATTTTGACCTCTAATTTAGTCAAAATGGCTCTGATAATTTTTTTTTTACAGTACACCATGAGTAGATTATAAATATCCACTCTTATTCAAAGAGTACACAAAACATCCCCATGAACTGACACGGTCTGTACGAAACATCCTGCGGTACTTTAAAACAATGAAAAACTGTTGGGTACGTAATGATCAACATTGCAAGCGCAAGGCTAAAAAGTCACCTGTTTAGAGCTGCTTTCAACCCACTTTCACTGGAACATGGATGATGCCACTCAACAAAATGTAATGTTTTTTGGTTTGTCAATTGGTGACTGTTCTTTTTATGACTTCTTCTTTTGTGTTTTTGTAATGTAAAGCACTTTGAACTGCTTTGTTGCTGAAATGTGCTATACAAATAAACTTGATTATATTTGACCGACGATGCAAAATGGGAAAGTGTAGATCTGACCTGTACCTATTTCAAAGGGTTCATGATGCTAGCATCACTGATCCCCTACCTTACCTATTTTCATACCAGTGTAAATAGATTCTTTTCCCCACATTTATCCTTCATTTCACACCAAATCCACCTGGATTTAGTGTGGTCATCATGCTAAATGATCACGCTAAAAACAAAACTGTGTAGTTTTGCTCAATTTTCATCTCCCTTCTGTGCTTCGTTTTGGCTTTCTCCCATTGAGTTTGATTTCTTCAGTAGAATTTCAACCAGGTCAATTGGCAAACAGAATTTTAGAATTGTAGTCTGCCTTTAGACTTGTAGTCTGGCAATGGCAGTGCAGGCAGCAGGTAAAGTTTGAACAAAGGGAATCTTTAACACATTTTGTGCTGGCAAAGATTGTTTTCGGCTTGGTGCTTCTCTCTTTACAGTGGGGGATGGTAGTTTACAGCGCATGCAATTTCCAGTAAGTTTCATCACGTACTTCATGGCTAAATATGAGCGATTGGTTAAAATCAGATCCAATCATTTCAAACTTCAACAAAACTTTTCCTCCAGCAAGAAATTGTTTCTCTGTAACTGAGGATCCAGACCATCTGTTTGAAGACTAGCTTAGATGCCATCAAATTCATGTTATGGTGACTAAACAGAAAGTTATTGACAACTAAACTCGGAAGGTTTTCCAGTGTTGGATTTTGTGGCTGCAGTAGAAAGGCTGGTAAAGGACATCAGTTCTGACCCATCTCTGTTCACTTGTTCTTTTGCCAAACTGATGTTTCGTGTTACCAGCTCAGAGGTCATTGAGTTTTTCTCTCCCTCCCCAGCTGCTAAAAAGACATTTGTCTTTGGGACGCAATTTGAGACAGGCCACAGGGTTCAGTTTGGGTAAACATGCAAACAGCCAAGCAGTGTTAGTTGTTTTTCATGCCAGTACCTCTGAACGCCCTCAGTGAAGCTGCTCAGCCTGATCTCAGGACCTTGGACAACGCCTCTGCTCAGCAGGGGGCCAGAGGAGGAGGAGGGGGAAGATACTTCCGCCTGTTTTCCTGTAACCTTTTGAGCGTCACTGATTTTCAACAAAGAGCAAGTTTGTTTGTCTTTGGATTCCACCTCTCCGCTGTGCGTCGCCTGTCCTTTCGCATTTGACCTTCTGAATCCCGATTTTGTGACATTGGAGACCCAGAAACTGTGAGCGTGGGATTCATTCTGGAATCGGTCCGGGGTTCTTCTGATAGACGGGTTTGTGCGTTCTATCAAGACCGCCAGCGGACCGTACCGAAGCCCCTGCGTGTTGTATACATGGAAGCTTTTGTGACTGTGGGTAGCATCCTGTCTGTTCGCCTCACTGTCACACTCTGTGTACGCTGCTAGAGGCAGGGGAGGTGGGGGGTGGTGTGGGTGGCCATCGGTGCCTCCCTCTCCATCTTCTCTCCTCGACTTCAACTCCCTCCTATTCCTTATCCATCCTCCTTTCCCTTCATCAGGTTCTCCTGGTTGTCACTCCTGATCAAAGACAAGTAATGTCCTGCTGTCTTTCCCTCCCCACGTCCAGCCGTGCTTTTGTCTCACACTCCAACTACCAATCTTGACCGCGGCCCCATCGGTTCAGGCCGGACCTCTCGGACAGGAACTGAAGGGTGGCGACAGCGGCAGACGAGGGACAAGGGAGGGGCTGGGTGGCTGCCGGGGGGTCCGGGACCTGAACCAGACAGTGAAACGTCACCACTCCAAAGCCAGACTCCCCAACTGCGATGGCATGCCGATGTGTGTGTGTGCGTGTGTGTGAAGGTTCACAGTGTTAGTAGCTCAAAGCCAGCTGAGGCTGCAGTGCAGACAGCCTGAGACTGAGGCTGTGAGCTGCGCTCTGCAGCTGGATGGTGGCTTGTCTAGGACTCACATGTCTGCTTCATGAGGAGACCGGACAGGTGAGCGCACAGGTGCACGTCTGTTATAGCGATTGATCCTGGACAAGTTTTTATGTTTCAATTGTTTTTTGTTGTTTTTGAAGAAAATGAGGTTAAGTGTTTGTGCATAGTAGTCGTTGAGTCTGAGTTGCATGGTAGGACGTGATCAGGGATGGAGATTTATCATGGTTGTTTGGTAAATGTTGCGGAAGCTGCAGCTTGTGAGGTGACCTCTGGGGGACGAGTAGTTCGGCTCCTGGAGCCGCTGGACGCGGTGCGCTCGTGTTCGCCTCACCCGCAGCAGGCCTCAGTTTCAGACCTGTCAGGTAGGAATGTCAGGAATACTCAGTTTTAAGAATCGGAAACTAAAGAACATAAAAAATACGGGGTTTGTATTGGAATGCTGTGACCTGTGGTTGATTGATTTCCTCTGTTGCTTCAATGGAAGTAACAGAGATTCTGAAAAAGTTTCCCCTGTTTTGCAGTTTTGCCAGACACAAGAGTTCCTGTGGTTCAGACCTTGTACTAAAGCCTGTAAACAACTGAAACTGTCTTTTGCCCTAACTTCTGTAGATATATTTAAGCTCCTTGGCAAGTTTAGATTTAAAGTAATTTTAATTACCAACATGTTTCTTTTAATTGAAACTGGGAGTAGCACTCTCCCTAGCCCAAAAACAAGAGGTCCATTGGGTTGTCTCTAGCTTTGGGGATGGCGCACATTCATATTGTTTTTGATGAGTTTCTATAGTGTTACAAGATTTATTTCCATTCAGTTTTGCATTGATGTTTCTTGACATGTTGATTATGGGAGAGTGTGACCACTGCTGATGCCTTCTCCAGCAAAACCTGAAGAGTCTCAACGGTCTGAATTTTGTGGAGGCCAATCCATGTGTCTCATTCTCCATGATCTACTGTGTCACCATGAGCTCAATAAATCTCTGGAGGAGGGATCATCGGATCACTTGACCTTCTGCCTCCAGAGCCCAGTATTTATGCTGACTTGTAAATTGTGTTTCCTTTATGTTTTTATTTGATGGGATTTTACTAAGTGTTTCAGTGGCCGCCAATTACAATCGTTCAGAATTTTTTTTCCTGACCACATTTCTTCCTTAAAGACGATGGTTCCCCACTTCTCATTCCAGTTTTTAATAATGTGTAGGTTAGTTCTCTACCTCATTAAATTAGTTTATGTTTATTCTTTGATATTTTCTCTACAAACATCTTTCATACAATCAAAGGATTTGGTTTGCAGTTTGGATGCTGAGACGGTCAAGTGGACCGCTTGTTTTTGGACTAGGGAGTGTACTACTCCCAGTTTCACTTACATGAAACACTTTGGTAATTAAAATGACTTTAAATCTAGACCTGATAAAGGCTATGAATACTTTTGGAACTTAAATACAAGAAATAAGAAGCTACTAACTACATCATCTGTAGTATAGTAACTTGTTGCTAGCTTAAAGACAATCTCCCATGCAGTGAGTCTTGTACCTGTGTGCTTTGTTAAATCGAGGTTGCAACTTTTTGTTTGGGCCAGGTAGTGTGTTAATGTTTTAGAGTCGCCCAGTTTGAATCTGAAAGAGAATTTGTAGAGGGAGCTAAAGATCAGGGTGATGGGAAGAGGCCTTCCAACCCCAAAGGACCTATTGGAGCTCACCAAAGTTAAATGGTGAGAAAATCACCGGGCACATGCAGAAAGCTGCTCAGCACTTATAAACAAGGGTTTAATTAAAAATAATTTTAAATCTTATTCTGCTGTTGGTGTATCATTTGGTTAGTTTGGTGTTTTTCAACGTTCCTCACTTTGCTGACTTAATTTATTTAATTTCCCTTTGGGATTAATAAAGTTTTTTTGAGTTTGAATTGAATTTGATTGTCGGTCAGTGTTCATTAATGCTGCTGGAAAGTTTTTTTTTCTTGCAGTATTAAGAAATACTATTTTTAAAGTGAAACGGTATTTTATAAAATAAAACTGCAAAATGAGTTTGAAAAATATTTTATACCAACAAATGGCAGAAAGATTTCTATAGAAGTACAAGTGACTTCATTAAAAACTTTGTCTGTTTAAAAATCAGGCTTTTTTGTGATTGTATTTAAACGCTTACATCTTAAAGGAGGGGAGATTCATTGTAAGGTAGTACTACTGTAAATGGAAGCAAACTTCTTGAGCTTCTAGTTTTAGCAATTAGTGCAGTTAGCACAGTTAGCTTTGGTGTCTCTAAACAGTGTGTATTTGAGCTTTTCCAACAAGTTAGAAACATTTTCTCTTTCAGTGTCGATGACAACTAGTGATTGAAAATTCAAAAACTATGAAGCTTATCAATAAGTTTGCAGTCTGCAAACTTAACACATCTTTTTCTTAATCGCCACTTTTTGAAGCTGCTGTCTACAAAAATATCAGCTGTAAATCTACAGTAAATACAGTTTCCTGTTGTACTTTTTCATGATTTCTTGAGTTCATTTTTAACCATTCTACTAAAATTTAAAAACCGAATCATTTTGAGTCTTTGTTGATGAGTAATTCTACAGTCAATATATGCTGCTGCTAGCATGGGTTTACCTTTTGGATTATCATTCAGATTATCACTCAAACCTCAGAACCACAAAGCTGAAAACTTCTTATTTTAGATCAATCAACATGTGGATTGTAAGGATGTCTGCTACAAAAATGTACAAGAATGTTCCGTAATAAAGAACTGAAAATAACCTTTGCCTTTAACAACTTGCTTCCTGCTTGATTTGTTGTCTGCGATTCTTTTGGTGTACTAAATTATTAACGTCCACATGTCTAACAGTGCCTCCTTGTTTCATCTCTCTGTCTTGCCAGCCTCCATGGCAGCTCATTCTGATTCCCTGGCCTCTCACTCCAGCTCTGTCCAAATGATGGATTCTGGCATGTTGGGTCCTTTCCCAGGTATATCCCCAAACATTCTTCAAGCTGCCACACAACACTCTGCATTCTCATTTATTCAGCTGCCACTTCTGGAAGACTAATGACACTAGCTGTAATTCAGCTCAATCTGAACTTGCTGTAATCCTGTCTGATATTTTACATGTGTTAGAGTTAAACATTTGGCTCTTTGACATATTGCCACACGTTGTGATTTACTTTGTTACACATCGTGATTTACTTTGTTACATTTAAAATCCTTGTTCTGTTAGGTCATATCCAAATAGCTCCTCTTTGGCCGCATCTCTCCAGAAGGATATCTTTCAAGAAACTATTTTTCAAGTCCGTTTTTAGTGTTTTACAGTTTCTCTTAGCATTCCACATATTGGAAAAGAAAAGCCATATCAAAATCAGAAGAAACTAACACAAATGTAACTGAAGGCCACATGTTAGTAAATAAACAAACACATAGATTATGCCAAATGCAACCCCGACTTCTCTTTGCTAATGGCTTTTCTACTCTTTAGCAGTGTTTGAGTTCAGTGTTGTGGCTGTAAAGCCGCTTGGATGAAAAGTTAGCTTGTTAGGTGCATGCAGAAGCAAAACTGTCAGACTGTGGTTCTGCACAAAGCTGGACACATTCACACACACACTCACATGCACACACACTAAGCGCCGCCTTTAATGAGACATGTCAGAATCACTGCCGTAACCTTGGACACACATGCTCACTTTTACACAGCGTGCTAGGCCTGCACAGCAGGAAAGAGTTCATCGCTATGACAATATCGACTGTGATTAACTTTTTTTTTTTTTTTTTTTTACTAAAGCTTTGCCATTTTTACCATTTAAGTCACTAAATTTATACTTCGGTTATGTGTTTTAAGGACAGTTAGTTCACATTATTGATATAAGGATGGCTGTACATGCTTAAGGATATCTTAAATCCATGTTGCTCAAATTAAAGCCATGTCTTAAATTTTACCATGAAGGGATTATTTAATCTTATATATTCTCATATAGGTTTTTTTTTCTTGTGGCACTTTTCTGTAAACCAAAAATTTGAGTCTCATTCAGAGATATTAATTATGTTCTATGACTCAAGTGCTAATATACCCTTGCTAGCTAACAAACTGTTTTGTGTCTCACCACATCATGGATGATGACGCGGCTCTTTTCTGTCAGTCTAATTTTTGATTTGCGCTCAGGAATCTTTAAATGTAGAGGGAGCAACGTTGCCTCCCGTTTGTTGAGCCCTTTAGGACCAGACTTACCACCAGTTAGTTGGATGATGTTCTTTTTTGCCACCGTCTCCTTTAAAGATTTTTACAGATTTAGTTTTTTTTTCATCCAGAAGATGCAAAGCACTTTAAGATCCTTACCACTATACTACCACCACCATGACTGACTGTCAATACCATAAAATCCTTTGTTGCTGGTATCGGTTAGTTCAGCTATGACAGGACGGTTCCCTTTCACACAGTTCCACTGTCATCTCATCTGTTCAAGAATGTCTTGGAATATTCATCATCACTTTTTTGTCAAAAGTGAGATGGGTTTTAGAGTTCATAACTTCTCGTCTGCTCCTGTGACAAGCTTAAAAAAATCTTTATGGAAATCTTTTAGTGTTTTTCATGTTGACAGACTGACTTCTTTTCCCTCACATCTCGGGTTCTTTTATTCCAATTTAATTGTATTTAATCATCTAAATGGTGGTGCCTCGATGGATTGGCCCCAATTTCCTTAATTTTAGGCAATCAGCTGATAATTGCATAATAAACTGATCTTATCTACTTCCGCTAACATCTAAAAATCACCAGTGTTCGTTTTGCTCTGCCCTTATCTAAAACATTTAAGTGTGAAATAAAAGCAAAATCAGAAATGAATCTTTAAAGGCAGGAAATACTGCCACCCACTAAGCTCTTAAAAAGTAACACAGATGTATTTCAATAAATGAGATAAGCATCAATTCTGATCACACATTAGGAACGACAGAGTGATTCACTGTTAATATTATCTATGCAGCCAAAAAGTCTTAACATTAACACCATCACTCTGTTTTAATGGGGGTTTTTTTAGGCTTCTCTCAGACAGGAGGGATCGGAATGAATGTGGAGGTGGGAGCCGCACCTCTGCAACCACAGAAGCCCCCTAGTATATCAGAGTCGCAGTATCCTACTCCCCAAGCTGGGTCAGAAGCCCCAAAAGATCACAGCGCCATGCTGCCAGAACCCCAGGCCCCTGGAAGCCCCCTGGATGTTTCAGCAGGTAAAACTTAAAGATGTCATTCACACTCTGACCACTGAGAGTCTTCACATGAAACCAACTGCATTGGAGACGTTTAGATGAAAGCCTCAAGACCTAAATCAAATTTAAAGTGTTTGTGCTTGAAAACTGATATTTACAGACACTCACCATCCAATCTGAGTTTGGCTTATTTAGCATTTCTAGTTCCAGTTGAGGCTTTTTTTACATACATTATATAATAACAGATGCAGTGATGGACACACTTCTGTTAATCCACTAATGTGCTATTAGCAGAGCAAATTTTTCATGTAGAGTTTTTACTAACTTTGAAAATGTTTAGCGCACTGAGCTTCTTCTAAATAATTTTTTTCCTGGTAAATTCTAAAGCACTAATGTATTTGACTGTTTTTAGGTGAATAATACTCAACATCTTTGTTGTTGAAGGTTTAATCTTTGATTCTGTTTTGCTGAGTTTCATATTCACTGAATGTATTAAAGAATTTCCTCACAACAGGTTTAGAGACTGATAAGTAATTTAGATCATTAAGATGATTCTGTAAGCAGTGGAATCAAGGAGCTATTTAGTTTTTTGTATTCTTTGGAAACGTTTAAGTGTCAAGAGGCAGGAGAAACTACAGGAGCACTAAAGAAAACAAGAAAGGTTTAGTGAGAATAATATCTCATTAAAACTCAAATATGTTCTTAATTAAGTGACAGAGGACAGAGTAACATGTTTTCATTTTGTTAGAATGACATAAGATACTTCCACTAAATGTATTTCCTAACTCTGGCATTCAATTGCTTCCGTAGAGAATTATTTCTGTATTTAAGCCTTTTTTCAGTTAGATAGTAAATATATGGTAATAATATTTACCATATACTTGGATACTGTGTTCATTTAATTCTCATCTTTATTGGCGTGTTACCCGTCTGTCAAAATTTCAAAAAACGTTTTTTTTTTTTTGTTTTTTTCAAATGATGGAGTAACAATGCTGAGCTCAAATCAGCTGGATTAGTCACAACACTGTTTGCTTTAAGTGAGCGATTCCCCCTACTGTTGGCAAAGACCATAAATGAGCAGCTAAATTCTAATTACATAAACATGCTACGGCTTTTAATGTTTATGGCCATGTTATTTTATGTGCTGAGTCTGCAGAAACTGCAGAATTAGGAAAGTGAAATCAGCTCAGTCTGTACGCGGTCGCCCCTCCTCACAGCCGTAACAGTCAGCTGTCTGTCCGTCCTCTACTTCCTGTCTCACGTCCTCCCACTCTGATGGGATGAAGGTCAATGCTCATCTGATGCTGACATGTAATGTGAGTGCTGTCATGCGCTGGCTTCCAGTCAAATACTGTCTCCATGTGCTGACTTCCTGTCACTAAGCTGTGAGTGTCTGCAGATCACGCTTAACTGTCCTCTCTACATTCACTCACACGCCCAAATCCAGCCTGAAAATGTTTGGATGAAAACCTTTTGTCCAAACTTCACTGAGAAAGGAACTTCACTTCTTCAGGAAAAACCCAGTCGAATGAGTTGATGCTAAAACTCCTAAAGCTCAAGAAAGACTATAGAACTTATCAACAGTTTTCACATGGAATTCCAAACTATCCACAGAAAAACCCAACCATTCACGGATTTGCTGGTAAAGGATATCTAAAATATTTGACAGAAAAAGTAGCTTGAGAAGCTAAAATATCTTAGCACAATACTACTTATCACGCTATTTGCTTGCTTCTGTAAAGCAACAAAATCCAGGCACATCGTTAATTTTCCTCAGAGCCGATTGGCTCTACCTCAAGATTTTTAAATAAGGAACACCGGAGATGTTGGCTTCTGGAGTAGTGCTAAGACGGTTTCTACTAAAGTATATTGAAATATATTTGGTGTATTAACTATTAAAATAGGCAGATATGAACGTTTTTAGAGGGATTTCAAGTGTTCAGAGATTTTAGTTATTGTTGAGTGGCTGTGGCCTCTAACCCTGTAAACACCAGGGGATCTGCTGTTCTGCTTTTTACTTTTTTTTTTTACAAAAAACAATCTTTCCAAAACACTTTTAGAAAGCAGGTACCAACCTGAATCCAAGTGAGGCTTTTTAATACCACAAAAACCTTCAATAACGTGATTGTAGATGTACAATCATCTAGAAGCTTTGGGTTGAAAACTGAAGTGCTGAGTCAGAGTTTAATTCACACACCTCAAACATTTTGCAGCCTCAAACCTCAATGTATTTCACTGGAACTGTATAGGACATATAGGACAATAGGGGTTGAACGACTACATATTTTTTAAGGTCGACTACACCGTGATAATAGTCGAGTCGACGTCGACTAGTCGCGA
>CAEGAF010046654.1:0-16699 GCA_903067075.1 Micropoecilia bifurca
CACACACACACACACACACACACACACACACACACACACACACACACACACACACACACACACACACACGTACACATAGCATTTTATTTATAGTCCTGCTAACTAAAGAGCCAGAGAGTAAGTAGCTGTCAGTCAATAGGGCAGGTTGTGTTCAGTGTGGGAGGCTGTCTCAAAATCTGGAGACCAGAGCCTCAAATATCGAATCTCCCAGCAGTTTCAGCCTCAACAACAGAAAAAAGTTTTTCTTTACAAAGTCTGTTAGGCCTGACGGTAGATCAGACATGTGAGAGCTCAGAAATCCATGTGGCAGATGACCAATCCAAAGTCTTTTTATACAAGTTATAGAAACAAAGAATTTATACCATCCTTGTCAAATCCAAATGTTTTTAATTAAATGTTGTTAATAAGAAAAAAAGATATTGTGTTAATGTTTGCAGGCTTTCTGTTCAGTAGTTTTATTGACATCTGATTGCTCATAACATGTTTATTTACCTTCTCAAATAGAAACCTTCAACTAAAGGCTTCCCACAAAATTGTCCATTTATCACCTAACCAAGCACTGAACATTATTAACTATAGAAATTCTTGAAAATTGATCAAATCAACATAAAAGACTAAAAGAAGAGCACCTTCAGCTAGTTTCACTGTGACAGAGACGCTGAAGCCGACAAAGAGACCAGATGTGCATTAATAATCTCAACACACACTCTTCTAGGAAAAAGTAATATCCCAATAAATATCAAGCTGTATTTATATAGTATCAATGCAGAAACTGTAAGAAGGCTGAACATCCTTCAGAATGTGGCTGTTCAAGCTTCAGCCCTGTTAATTGTTGGTTCAAACATTTCTCCAACCTTGAATGTTTAATGTTTGATACAGCCTTACAATTTCTTTAGACTTAAGAAAGAAGAGGTTATTTAGTGAAAGGATCATGCAAGGCTGTTTATTGCTGAGCAATGAAATGTTGCTTGAAAAGATATTCCGTCAGTGATAAAGAGAATAAAATTATAAACAGGACAGATTTGTCATTATAAGGACATAAATGTAAAGAAAAAAATAAAGAGTGGAACATACTTTTTACTGGCTGGTATTCTGGCATATACTGGTGAACAAGTAATATTCAGGTTAAATCAGTCCCCTGAATAATTTTATTTTAACATTTTTAAATGTGTTTTTACATGTGTTATAATAAAATGATGAATCTCCTATGTTTAACCAACGTTAACATGTTGATGTTGTCATTTTCACCTTCAATCCCCAAAAATGATCACTGTTTGGTAGATCACATACATCTAATTCACCTGTTAAAATTACATTATAATAGGAGATCAAAATTTTATGCAATCTAGGAAACACTAGGAAGTAGATTCCTTCATGGAAGCCAAAAACTTTACACTTCATGAAATTAATCATATTTGTGAGAAAACAGCTTAATTTGTATGCTTCACGCCTTGAGCAGCATGTTTTGCATCTGCAGTGAGGATCTGATTGCCTATTAAAAACACATAACCTTCACCGAGGCGGAAATTTTCTGGATGACTTGGATGCACATTGACATGTGCGTCCACATCAGTGTGCATATGCATTTGCGTTATTTTGTCCACTGGTGGTAAGTGAGAACATTGTCACCATGCAGACTTGTGTAATGCTTTAGACTTTTAAAATGGTGTGGATTTTAAAAGTCTACAAACCTCTCTTCCGTTACCAGGATTTTGTAGGATGATAAATGAGGCCAAAGTTTCTCCACCTTTTTTGTTATATACTTCTAGTACAGTCAACTGTAATTTAGTGAAACTGAATAAATCTAGCAAAACTACAGACAGACTTGCAGCTGTTTTGCAAATGAAAGCTGATATAAAGAAAGATGGAGACGTCACCTTCCCAACTTTAACAAGAGAAATTAAAGCTTTTAAGCCCAGTTGATAAAGAAAAGCTACTTTTTATTTTCACTGTTAAGAAAATTCAACAGATGAAACCAGATTTTTTATATATATCCACCCAGATGTTTCACATTAATTGGAAATCAGCCATTAAAAGACATGGTGGAAAAAATAAAACAGAGATGAGAAGCTTGTACAAAATTTAAACATACAACAAATTTCTAGAGCACACACCAACATTCATCTTAAAACCATTAAAACTTCAAAGAGTTGCACAGAGATGTCAAGGCCACAGTAAAGTGCACAACAACTTGGTGATTAATGTAATAAATAATGTCCTTACTATGCTTACTAATACTTTGTCCTCTCTAGCATTTCATGAGTCTCTTCAAAGAAACATTAGAACAAATTGGGCTATGAAAATGTTATATGCAAACCTTTGTCACAACAAAGGGCCTTTTGTCAAGATGAACCAATAACTGTAAAGTTCCTTGTTCATATCTTAAACTGATAAAGCAGGTGTAAAGAAATCAGGTGATGATTTGACATTTAGCCCAGTGTTAGACATTTATAAACAATAGGGAAAAAAGGAGGCTTAAGTATCCAGAGCAACCTCTTAAAAGCAGAGAGATGATTCACTATGAACAAAATGAGAAGAATAAAGCGAACACAAAAGGTTTCGTGGATGACCAGCCTCCAGACTCGGCTCCTTTCTTTTTCCTGTCGAGAGGAAAAGCTCTTCAGTCCAACCTTTATGTATACCGGCTGTCGCTTTTCACATCAGATAAGGAGACATTTGTTATCTCGACAGTATTTGAAAGTGTTACTTGTGTATTAACTTGACAGTATATCCATCACACTGCTGGTCATTCTAACATTTCACATGCATCTATCTAAATGTTGCATATCAGTAGTGGTTGCACCTGCATAATCTGTCTGTAAGAATTCCTTGTTACCAAATTACACAAATACATTAATACAACTAAAGAACATAAAAACAAGGCTCCTTCAATGAAATAGTTTTTTTTCTTTCAGTATCATATCTTACTTTATTTTGTCTGTGAGGTCTGTCAGGTGGCAAGCTATTAACTTTATTAGCATTTTTACTTCATTCAGCTTCTTTAGTCATTATAGCACCATCAGCTCAACCGTCATTACATGTATTATATACTAATCTTTGCTATTCTGAGAGATATCCATTGGCACTATGACTATTACATGCATTTCACCTCATTATTAGCTTCATTTCCCATCCAGCTGGTGTTTATTGGTATATTACAAACAAGTGTGAGTAGCTATAACTCACACAACTGGGTTAAACTGCAAATGATGAAGTCTTAACTCCAGAAATATTTACTGAGATTTAAATATATACTTTTTAAAACAGTCCAGTTCTAGTACTTGTAAATTAGTTCAGTAAAATATAGTCAGTTGTACCAGATGTTCACTTTGACAAAAAGATTAATTAATTACAATCCAATTTAAACATATAATAAATTCCTCACATTTTCAAAGGTTTTCTTTGGCATACAGCTTGCCAAAGAATACTGGCATACTACAACAGATTACAACATAGAATTGAAAGAATTTCTTTTTCCTGTTGGATGAATTCAATCTAAAGAAAGGAAGTTTTGGTCAAAAACTTTTAAGTGTGATTATGTATCAGCAGGCTTCCTTCACCGGTGTTGAAGAGTGGGTGTGTGGTGACACAAATTACTTCGGCCATGCCATCTGGTGTACAGAAACCTGGTGTATGAATTTCATATAATCTTAGTGCCACTTCACTTTCTTCATAAAAATGAATTATTAATTATTATCACCCACATTAAACTACGACACCTGGCCTCAATGCTTTCCCAACTGTTTTAGAAACTGTTTTAGAGAAAATAAATCTTTCAGCATGACTCATCGTAATAGATTACGTTTCTGAAGCAAAGACCCTCTCAGAGGGGGAAAACATGTCCCTTTGAAAAGTGTCGCCCATGAGAAGTATCTGCTAGCGTTCTTGACCTTGTCACTTAGTGGAACATGCCATGTGTGCTCCGGGTCACTTGTGAGCTTTACCTCCTGAATACCTGAGCATGTACCTGCCATCCTGTCAGTTCTCGCATGTCCACTGAGCTCTGCAGAGAAGACAACAGCACACACGTTTGCACACACTTTGTCACATCAAGATAGAAGAATATATTACTTCACACATTCAGTGACGTAAATGCAGATACTTTGGTAGAACATAATGGAATAGAATAGGTACATCACTTTAAATAACTTTATTTGTCTTGAGATGCATGGCCCCATTTTTAGTAGAAGGTGTTCAAACAAACAAAATAATGAGAGTGCTTAAATGGCTAATAAATTGAAAATATTACCCTATTTTCCGCACTATAAGGCGCACCTAAAAACCTTCAATTTCCTCAAAAGTCAACAGTGCACCTTATAATCCGGTGCGCCTTATATATAGACCAATATTGAGCCATAACACGTCTAGCAGCTACGGTAAGCAGCCGCCGACTTCATTTTTGCCTATAGAAGAAGAAGCATGCGGTGCATGCTGGGATAGATGTCAGAATGCTGGTTTGTTAATAAAGTTTGACTGGCCTATCTACCTACAGACGTCTAGAATCAGGTGTCTGCAGGTCATTTAGCACCACGAGAATACTGTGCTCAAATGGAGAAGGGCATCATCCGGCCACGCCGGCCCAGTCGCACCCCGGAGTCAGACTGTTTTGTTGACATTCCGTTTAGTCCATCTAGTGGATACATAATGTAACTCCACCCTCTACTGTAGCGTCTATTCTATGCGCCTTATAATGCGGTGTGCCTGAAAAAAGTTTTAAAATAGGCCATTCATTGAAGGTGTACCTTATAATCGGTGCGCCTTATAGTGCGGAAAATACGGTACATAAACGTATGAGACACGAATAAAAAAAACTCAGGAACAATAACTGAGAATGTTTTCCACAAAACAGTGACATTGTCTGTAAAATTAACCAGATGACAACTATTTGTAGACAAACTATTTTTCTGTAAAAGGTATATGCCAAACTGTTGTCACTTGTAAGTTTAAAAAAGTTAACCCATATGTCATCATTTAAAAAAATACACCCTGATTGAGATGCTAATTTTCTTCTATCCTGTGATGAGCTGAAAGCTAATATTTCTTAAGACTGAAACATTTTTTTCCTAAAATCTACATAATACAAGAGGGTACTGTGCTAAGTGATCTGACTGTTCTGTTAGGATGGAATACAAATTATTGAGGTACAATTGACCGTGAGGCAGATATTTTGTTTTTATTATAAAAATAGTGAGATACTGACAGCACATTAAAACACACAACCAAACTTACAGACTAAATGGCAACAACAGGCAAATGTGTTTTTTTTCACATTATAAATACCTGTCATGGAATCCAGATAACATCACAAATCAAGTGTCTTGTCCTGTTCTGACTGAAAACTGACATTAATCCACAACATAAAGAGCTTACACCACTAATAATAATCTAATAATCAATTAATACTCAAGTGCCATGCAAAATATTTGCGCGCATAGAGACCACAATAAATACAAATAAGTAAACAGCTGATATTATATTATACTGGAACAGAAGTCCAAGAAAGGATTTTAGCAGGTCCAGAAATTCCTACATCTGTAGGAAAGACACTGTAGTGTTTGTTTACATTCCTGTCATCCAGATGACCTTTGATTGTTGTAGATCAAAACTTTATATAAACACGAGTCCCGCTCAATTATAAACAGCAACATTGTGAGCATATTAAAGTGTCTTTGAAAAAATTAAATGTCAGTATATACATAAAGTAAAAAATAAAACAGTGCAGCTTTTAATCGCTCTAAGAATCATTTCCATTTTGTCAACTTTATGTCTCACCTTAGAAAACAAGACCAGCCATTCTAAGCAAATAGATAAATAAGCAAGCACATCCACATCAGCTGGGAGGTTGGATTCAACAAGTAAGCAGCTCAGAGTTTTATTTTTTTATACATAGTTGCTTAAAGAATAAGTCAACCAAGCTATTATGAATCTGTGAGCTGAAATTTACACTTTGGAGGAGGTAGGAGGAAACATCCATCAGCTTGGGATCAGCATAAATCAGACAATTTATGATGAACACCATGTTATAATGTTTCAAAAACAATTTAGATAAGTGTGTTGAACAAATTGTAAATAAATTAAATTGTTTTATGTTGTCATTTTTTATCTGTAAAGTATAGCTTTATATGTTAGGATAAAACCTCAAAATCTTAAATAATTTAAGAGAGGTTAATTACAAACAGGCTTTACATAAAATTCACTTTTCAGATGCATATCTAAAGCAGAGGTAGCTGATATAAACCAAAAAATAGATTTTTTTGCTAATACTAAACATCTTCTGCATCAGATTTCAATCTTGCCTTAAAGGAAACTTTAAACTGAGCAATAAAAAGACAATACTGTTTATTCCAATGGCTGCAGCAGATAAACATATCATCATATCGTCAGCAGGGGATGTGATTTGTGAGCATCAACTTCTCAAGTTAGACATTTTGTTGACTCTTTTTTTAAACTGTGATTTTTATTTGTTTATGTTTCTTAAGATTCACTGTCTTCATAAAACTTTTGCTGCATTCTATGTATGGTCTCCTTCAATCTCTACAAGATTTACATTTACTTTTCTAAATCTTTTCATTGGACCTGGGTGTAATTGAAATTAGATATTTTCAACATTTTTGACTTTAACACATTAGGCTTTACATAACAAAATCAATGAAGCAGCCAACATTAATAAGTAAGTACACCTGCTTTTCCCTGAAAGGCTTTCAGCCATTAAACCTCACTCACTGAAATGACGGGACAGGAGGCATTTTTTAAGTTGCTGCTGTCGCTTTCCTCCCCTGTTTGTTTACCGGAACCACCGGAGGTGATCTGCCTGCGAGACGATAAGCCAGACACTTGCACCAGACAGGTGTTGTTTTCTAACTCGGTGTGGGTGGTCGAGATTTGGCGACGTCTCCTCAGACCTTGACGGAAGTGAATTGTAAACAGGCCGTAGGTGATGGGGTCCAAACATGCATTGAAGAGGCCAAATATGAACAGCATGTGAGTGAGCGAATGGGAGACCGTCTCCTCCATTTTTTCAGGAAACAACCAATACCACAAGCCAAGCAGGTAGTACGGCGTCCAGCAGATGATGAATGAAGTCACAATGACGATGCTCATCTTCAGAGTTCTCATCCGAGCTTTTGGGATGTTACTGTGAGAACGTCGGAGATGGATGTCTCTGGACAGAGCTGGAAAAAAAAGAAAAATATCATCTCTGATCTAGAAAAAACTTTTGACCTGAAGAAAAGAGACTTGTGACCTACTGTTATTCTGAGCCATGCGGCTGGATATCTCCACCAGGATTCGCGTGTAGCAGAAAATCATGATGACCAAGGGCAGGAGGAAGAGGCACGTGAATGTGAACATGTTATAGAGAGTCTCCTGCCAGCGATGGATGAAACTACCATGGGTGGTGCACTGGGTGAAGTTCTCAGGCACTGTTATGGTCACGTTGTGGAAAATAAACATCTGTAGACAAAAAAAAGACAACAGCTCTATTAACCTGATTTTAACGTCACAGCGGTTTGTTCTTTGTTCTGATGTGCGTAGGTGTGGAGCAGTGACCGAGGCTCTGTGGGGGGCCAGCGGGAGGCTAAGGGCTGCCTCATGAAATTGGACGAGGTAAAAAGGTTAATTCTAATACATTTCGTAGTCTTACATTTTTAATTTTAGATTTCCTAATACAGTAATTATAATAAAATGTAAATAAAAATAGCCATGCTCATCTTTCTAATTGGCTGATTGTCAAATCTATGAAGCTGCTTTGCTCCTCAAGCAAAGCATGAAATGGACAAGTTTCCGTTATGAAAAAAGACCAAAGAAATGATCCAGCAGCCTGGCTGTGAAGGACACTGCTGCAAACAACACACAGAAATGAAGGCCAACTAAAATCCAAAGGTATGAGGCAACATTTATGCTAAACAAAGCATCACTATTTTTATTCCAGTAGTGAATAAAAGTGAGGGGAAAAACATTCTGTAAGATTATGTTTTTTTGTTGTTGTTTTTTTTACATATTTGTGGCATTGCATGTGGGCTTACAAAAGGGGATCCCTGAATAGAAGCTAGTGCTGTTTGGGGTTCATGGTCTACCTCTGATTGGCTGATCTTCCCCATAGTGTCTCCTTTCCTGGAAGACCATGTTCATGGTAAGCTGTGTCCAGAGATTCAAACACAGAATCAGCATTCTATGTTGAGACCTCCTGGTTCAGGAAGTGGCCTCATTAACCAAAACAAAACCAAACTTCTTTTTTTTCTGTATGCCTTTGCTCTGTGCGTATTGCTTAATTTTATTTTTGTGTTTTGTCATTGATCTATCTGTGTGATTGTTGTGAAGCATTTGGTCAGATGATGCTGTTGTAAATGTGCTACATCATTAAACTTTGTCTTTCAGTAACACAATTAATTTGTATCCGACTCAGTACTAAATCCAAAAAGGGAGACCACCAAGACATCCAACAGACCTGCATTTTGTATTTGCCATTAAACAAAGCAAAATTGGTAATAAACGCAGCAAAAAACTTTATCTTTTGACCAAATATAAAGTTTTAATTTTTGATCCTTAAATCTAAATATCACTTTCAATTTTGTCTTCCCACCGTCTACAACTTTTTCCATTTCTAATCAGTTTTATGCCATTTTTAATGAAATGACAAGAAATCACTCAAATTGAGGGCAGGTATTACAGTGGCCTTTAGAGAAAGTGCAAGCTGTGGGGTGGAAACATGAGCTGAATTTAAACACATGGCTGCCTCTCAGAAATGAGAAGAAGTTTTATCAGGACATTTGATGCAGGTACTGTAGCTGCTCATGGTAAAGAAAAATGAGAAACAAAAGTATCTGACTGGAAATGAATTAACTCATGATGTATCAGAAAGAGAAGATAGATATTATCTTCTTTTACATACTAAAATTTTTTTGTAAACCTAGCAATGGTGTTTTCGTCAAGATTTCCGTTTACTTTTCAGAAGGTTGACTGCTCTGGTCATTAAAAATTGAACTCTTTTTTTCAGGTTTTACATAAATCACAAAATTACATTAATGTACAATAATTTCTGCAAGATTTCCCTAAATCCATTAATTACAACTCAGTTTAATGGGGCAAACAGCAGAAAGACTTTGCTCACTGAAGCCCATTTAGGAGCAGACCTGTCTTTCTTTCCTTTTTCAGAATAGAAAGGACATACAAACTAAGATTTAGTCACATTTAAAGAATAACTGAACTATCCATTTGCCCTTAAGGTTTCCAGTATCTAAACGGCGCTGATGTTTTTTGTTTTTAATTTGAATGCAGTATTGGAAAGGGACCCACTCTTGACCAGTTTCAAAGCAATTTCATTCACACTGGAGGACATTATACATCTCGAAAGTAAAACAAAATAAAAAATTATACAAATTAATCTTAGTAACACAAACCACTGAAAACTCACAAAAACACTGAAGAGGTGCAACAAGGCCAAAACCTGCGGCTCAAAAGGAATATGCTGTACATAAATGTTCCCTATATGCTTAGGCCATTTAAGCTTCCTGTGAGTAACATGGAGTTTTGTTCACTTTCATTTCACAACCCCAAAGGACAAGATGGAAAAGAGCCAAAATAAACCTTTTCCTTTCTTTTTTACTTAACCAATGTCCATTTCAATTTTCCATTTTGATGCTGGATGCATGCTTCTCATGAAAATTAGATTGGTGGTGAAGTGATAAAAAGTAGTCAGGTTTTACCTGGTTTTGAACTCCTGCATGCAGTGCTGGTGTTCATTTGGTCACACTTCATTGCAAATGTTATGGAAATTTAATTTATCAAAGGATGAGAACCTGTTTCAATAATAAGAGAAAGATTAATCTTTGTCTTTAAGACACTGAACGCAGTCAGGGGAGCCCTGAACGCAGTCACATCACATTGTTATATAGTCACAGCAAGGAGAAGACCCACTCAATGTCTGATCTTATCTCTGTTGCCACATGGACCACAAACACAATCCTTACCCTCCACCTCATAAATTATCCCTCACCTCTTGGAGGGAATGATTTTGTGGCAGGAAAGAGAGCCGATAAGGATTTCAGGAGAAACTTCTAATTCTTTGTCAGTTACTCATGGGTCAAACAAGGGTAGAAACTACATTCCACACATGTAAGTCCTTTAAAACAAATGCAAGGTTGAGCATTTTACCCAAGATGTCTTCAGGTCTCTTGTTCTATCACAGCTGCGGAAACATCTTGCAGAAATACAAAAACACAGCAGATATAATCAGTAAATAACTGGTAAGAAAGTATCATCTGTTCCATCAAAGATAGATCAGAACAGCTCTGATTACAAAAGACTGAGAAGTCAGTCTTCTTTTGAAAAAGCTAACCATAATTAAGTGGATGTATTTGACATAAGAAAAGTATATTCTCTTGTAGCAAAGAACAACATACTACAACTTTCAATTAATGAAAAATGTAATTAAGACAGGAGATTTGATTCATTTTAGGAACCCCTGTGTAACAGCCTAACACCATGTGCAAATTACACTTAGTGGCCTTGACCTTTCCTTTGATGCCATGGTAAATGCAAATTGATAAGGTGACCTTCCACAGCAGAGACACAGAGAAGTGACCAGAATCCAGCATTCACCCCATTATTCCTGTGTGAGATGAGAGTCTTGGAACTCAGAGGCTGCAGCATTAAAGTCAACCAGCTTTCATAAGATGATTTCCTTTTTGATCTTTTAAAATGTAGTCAATAAACAAAACAATAAACAGAATGGGCTCTGTGAAATAGGGTTCATATTTCCAAGAACTTATTATAGAATAAAGTAAGATGAAAAGTTGTTTCAAAGGTCAGCAGTTTTATTTATTAATTTTTTTCTTCTTTATTGAAGATATCCACATTGTTAACACTTCGCGGCATCCTGGAGCAGTGAAGTTGGGACAGGGAGAGTGTGCCTCAGATGTCAAGAGTTTATTCTTCTAAGGCAGTCGAAATAGTTTATTTTAAACTCTGACCAATTTTCAAACCTAATCAGTTCCAGGAAGACCAGGATGATTTTGTCATTGCCATAGAACTGTCATGATTCGTGTTTCTGTGTATTTATTTTTAGAGTTTTTTGTGTTCAGTTTGCTTCTTGTGTCTGTGTCTCTGTGTCTGTGTCTCCACGTCTTCCGTGTTGATTGTTTCCCAGGTGTGTCTCATTCCCTTGATTACCCCGTGTGTATTTAGTCCCACCTGTTACCTGTGTTCCTCTTAGGGTCCTTGTCAATCCATATCTAATGTCATATGTCAGTTGTTGTGTGTCAGCTCTCCAGTGGAACTGAGAAGTCCTGGTCTGCCTAGCTCCTGTTTCAGTCTTCATATTAGTTGCTACTGGTTAACTAGCCATGTGCTATGTTCTCTGCCGTGCCACCAGTATTGGACTGAGTGAGCTTCATCATTAAATTTTTCGTTTTCATCTCATCCTGGGTCTACCTGCGTTTCTCCTCACCACCTCAAACCCCCACCTCATGACTAGAACAGCTAACACCTGATTACCACTTTCAGAGAATTGGAAATGGGACAGTGAGGATTTTGTTGTCTGATCCCCACTATCCCATTTTGTAGATTTGAAGAAGACCTGCAAGCATTTTCCCTTTTTCTGATTTGCTCTGGTGAAAAGAATACAAGTTACACCCATGAGGCTTTTGAGAGTTATTCAGTGTGTCCCCGTCCCTGTCTGAGCTTTAAAACTGTTTTATTTGTCTGTTTAAAGACTGACTGATCTATTTGTTTAATTTCTTGCATCATCAGAATATTTCACATAACATTTCATATTATAAATGAAATATTCCACCAGTGGAACTAGTAGTTGTAAAGGATTATTGACTTAAACAAGCTTCTATATCTTGCTCAAAAGGTTTGTCTTATTTTAAGTGTACTAAGATATTTTCACTAGAAACTGGACAAAAAAAATACTTTGTAAAATTTTGCCTTCAAATGATACAAATTCAACTTTTCTGAACCCAAAGCAAAATTAAATGTTGTTATAACTCATATAGATTTGATTAATGATGACATTACCCAAACCGTGAATTTCAGTAATTAAATTCAAACTAATCAAACCTAATTCCGTAGAAAATAGTCCTAAATAATAACTAATTGAATTGGATTTTAAACACAGAAATAGTCTAATTATGGTAAGGCTGAACAACATTACAATATCATGAAATAAATGTCTTATATCGCTCTGTATCAATGTCTTTTTTATCACACCACAATATATATATATATAGTCATTATTTCTAAGCAATTATGAGGAATGTAACTTCAAATTACAGCTCATATTCGCCTCCCATAGATCCCAGTAAAGGCAGATAATACATTTTCTGATTCCTTAGAGTCTGTTGAGTATTTTAGTCATTCACTCTTGTGTCCCTGATGTCCCTGGATACCACTGGGATGAAAGAAATAAATCTAGTTTGGTCAATAGGTGTGGAAAAATGTAGATTATTTTTGACTTAATGAGCTCTAGTGACCTCTGTGTTGGTCAGAGAGACTCAAATCCTAGTTTACATGAAAGCCAAGAGTGTCCCCTTTAAGAAGATACCAAACACTATATTTTAACCTTTGACAATCCAGACATACACCAGTCTCAAAAAACATAAATTTTCCAAAGGGGTTGTTTACTTCATGTGCTGAAGTAAACAACCTTCAGCTCATGATAGCCCTTTATCAAACCAAAATAATAACTAGAGACATGTATCTTTTCAAAACATATCGATAAACTTTGCCACCCTGAAATGGACAAAAACGTCAAATTTTGGCCTCTGACCCATGGACTAGCATTTGGCCGTAAGGTTTGTTTTTATTGAAACTTCAGCAGTTTTCTAGTTGTTCTGCTGAAGAAGTGACATCAATTTGTGACATCACGGAAATTGTGACCTCTTATAGAGCAAGAGTGACATCACAGAGCTGCATGGTCATAACCATTGAAGACCTTGCAGAGCAAGAAGAAGGATTGTATCCTGAGAAGAGATTGAATGTGTAAGCTTTTCAAGCTAAAAAGACCATTTCTGACAAACAAATAAAGGAAACTATTGAGGAATTTTTGGATTTGTCTTGACAAAAAAGGATCAAAAATGAGTCGTCGCAGTCAGGCTGCGTGTTCTGATTCAACACCGCAAACTTTAGCTATCACCTCGCAAAAGCTCCAAACCATCTTGAAAGAGGTCAGTGGGATGTCTATCGAGAGACAGACTCTGATCAAAGCAAACGAGGAGCTGAAGATTCAACTTAAGAACAAAGAAAAAGCTTCACTTGAGAAAGACGAGCAGCTTGACAAAAAAGACAATGAATTAAAACAGCTGTTTGAAGTAAACAGTATTTTAAAGAAGGATAACACCACCCTGGAGCAGAAAACAATGGCCCTGGAGAAGGAAAAGGCCTTCTTACAGCTGATACGTGTTACCCTGGAAGACAAATGCATTGCACTGGGGCAGAAAATAACCATTCTGGAGCAGAAAAATACTACCCTGGAGGAGAAATGCACTGCCCTGAGGCAGGAAAACACTGATCTAGAGCTGGAGAATACCGACTTTGAGGTGACAAAAGCTTCCCTGGGGATGGAGAACACCAGCCTGGAGCAGAAATGGATTACTCTGGAGCAGGAGAAAGCCGCCCTGGAGCTGGAAAGCACCGCTCTGGTGCAGAAAAACACTGACCTAAACCTGGAGGATGCCACCATTGAGCTGACAAACGCTTCCCTGAAGAAGAAATTAACCACCCTGGAGCAGAAGAAAGCCGCCCTGAAGCTGGAAAGCGCCGCTCTGGAACAGAAAAACACCAACCTACAGCTGGAGGAAACCGCCTTTGAGCTGGTAAACACTATCGTGAAGAGGAATAGCGCCACCCTGGAGCAGGAGAAAGCCGCCCTGAAGCTGAAAAGCACCTCTCCGGAACAGGAACACAGCGAAGTAGAGCTGGAGAAAACGGCCTTTGAGCTGGTAAACGCTACCAAGGAGATGGAGAACGATGGCCTGTTGTTCTCCAGGGAGTCGTGTCAATTCCTATAGGTTTCCCAGCCGACCTCCAGTGTTCTGTGGAGCCTCTCATATTTCTTAGTTGTTTCCATTTAATTCTGCCTTGTTTTCCACATCTGTTCTTAATTGGTGATTCTAATTATGTTTATTTCTTGTTTCTAGTTATTCTCCTTTGTTCTGATGTAATTAAGTTCCTTTAGTGTCCTTTCTCCTTTGTGTTTGTATTTTGGTTGTTTCCCCTTGTGTAATCTCCCCCACTTTCCTTTGCCACTTTCTCTATCCCTTCACAGTCTGCTTCCACTTTCTCCACTCACAACTGCTTGTCAACCCAGGTCCTCCACAATGGTGCACTTGGTAGCACTGATACATTGCAGCAAGAAGGTCCTGGCTTCAATCCCAGCCCCAGGTCTTTCTCCAGGGAGTTTACATGTTCTCCCAATGCATGCGTAGGTTCTCTCCGGGTACTCCGGCTTCCTCTCAAAGTCCAAAAGCATTACTGTTAGGTTAATTGATTTCTGTAAACCCATCCTTGGGTATGGATGTGTGCATGCATGGTTGTTTTGTCCAGTTTCTGTGTTGCTGGTGACCTGTCCAGGGTGTACCCCGCCTCCTGCTAGAGATAGGTGCCAGCACCTCTCCTGACCCCACTAGGGACGATGGTGTAAGAAAATGGATTGATAGATCATCCCAGGTCTTTTGTCAATCCCACAAACTCTCCAGTATTTAAGCACCTCACTAGTTGCCGGTTCGTCTTGTCACTTTTCTCATTTCTCCCAGGTTTCCTTGTGATCTTCCTGTGTCTGTAGTTTGTCAGTTTAATGTTTTTTTTGTTCCCTGGATTTATTTTTATTCTTGTAAGTTTGATTATTCGTTTTTTCATGAAAACTCGCTAACACTCATGTTGATGAATTAACACTGTATTTTTAACATATAACACGTACACAGGAAATTTTACACTTTTGAATTTCCTGTGCACCAAAAACTCCTAAATAACTATTTTAAAATGTGAAAATATATTATTTAACTTGTTTGGAGAACATAATTTCTCACTATGTAGTTGCCTTATTTTTATGTGTAAACTAACTGACATAAAATAGTTAGTTTTTACTTATGTTATACAGCACAGTATAACATAAGTAAAAATGTTATACTGGGTAACATAACCCAGTATAACATAAGATACTGGATTATGTTATACAACCCAGTATAACATGAGTAGGAACCAACTTATATACTGACATGAAAATAAAAAAGAGCTTAAAGCATCAGGAGCTCTTTTGTTGAGTGATTTAGCATTTTGAAATAAAATAATATTTTTGTTTCTAAATCCATGAAACTTATATAGCAGGGCACAAATGTTTTCTGGTGGTACTTAAGCCAATATGGGCTTTTAACAAAGGTTTCCTATGTTCTCTCTGAGCCACATGATGCATTGCACAGCAACAGATATCTTGTTGTATGCTCCTTGTTTGTATGTTTCAGCCACAAATAAACAACAACCCAAAAACAAAAAAACAAGTTAAAACATTCCTTATCTGACCAAAATCTACTCCTACATTGTAGGTGCAAAATTATTAAAGATTGTGTTATCTCTGCATCAAAAATATTCTACAGAGTTTTTAGTTTAGGGCAATGTTTCTCAACCCTGGTCCTCACCGCCCCCCTGTCCTGCATGTTTTAGGTATTTCCCTTCTGCTACACAACTGAATTGTATCTCTGGGTGTTTAACAGGCTGCAGTATTTGATGGTCATGCAATCATTTGAATCAGCTGTTCTAGAATAGAGGCACATCTAAAACATGCAGAGCAGTGAGGCGGTGAGGACCAGGGTTGAGAAACACTGGTTTAGCGCATTAAATGCCCAGAGCAAAGTGACTCCTAGCTTTGACAAAACATCACCAGCAGCAGGGAGAACAAGTTGGCTTGAAAAAAACAAGGAGAGAAGTCTGATACATAAATGGTTCAATGTCCTCCTTCAAGCTGGGCTACCAAAACATAACATTTCCAACGTACAAAAATAATAAATTAAATGGTAACACTTTATTTGAAGGGGTGTGCACAAGACTGACGTGACATTGTTATAAACATGACAGAACACCTGTCATGAACATAAAGAAAGAAGTCTTTATGAATGTTTATGACAGTTGTCATGAAGTGTCATTCTGTGAATAATGACACTTTTAATGCAAATTTGCTCTAAAGGTTTCATTGAAAGTCCATTAAAAATGACAACTTTGCATTAGATTATCAGAATTTACAAAATCATGCAAAGTTGGCACTTTTAATGGACTTTTAATGCAACGTTTAGAGCAACTTTACATTAAAAGTGACATTATTACCAAATGACACTTCATGACAACTCTTATAAACATTCATAAAGACTTCTTTATGTTCATGACAGGTGTTGTGAAGTGTCATTCGGTAAATAATGACACTTTTAATGCAAAGTTGCTCTATTATTATATATTTAACAACCCTTTCAATGATCAGGATCAGATTTCACCACAGCCTCTACACTTCCATAAACTTCCCATGTGCTGCATGTCACATGACCTAACAAATACTACATGACCAAACCATAACAAGATGGAACTGAGTATTGGCTGCCAATATCTGCTATAGTTTTATTTATTATTATTATTATTATTTATTATTATTATTATTATTATTATTATTATTATTATTATTATTATTATTATTATTATTATTATTATTATTATTATT
>CAEGAF010046658.1:0-17240 GCA_903067075.1 Micropoecilia bifurca
TATATATATATTTATAGGAGGCCCCGAGGACAACCCAGGACGAGCTGGAGGGACTATGTCTCTCGGCTGGCCTGGGAACGCCTTGGGGTCTCCCGGAGGAGCTGGAAGAAGTGGCTGGGGAAAGAGAAGTCTGGGCCTCCCCTATTCCTATTTGCAAATATTTATCCCCCAACAGTGGGGATAAGACTGCAGATGTTAGCTTCTGCAGTAGCAATACGATGGTTTCCACTGTGCTTACTAATGCACGTTAAGTGATATTTGACATTTGAACTGTTAAAATAGGAAGTTTAAAGCATTTTGAGAGGGGTTCTCAAGTGTTAAACACTTGCAGGCAGTTCCACTGAACACCAGCGGTACACTGTAACTCATACCTGAATATTCCTTTGTGCTTTTCCTGGAGGAACTCCTCCGACAAAGAAGGAGTCACTGACACGCCAGGGGACATTGTTTGCCTGAGCTCCGTCTTCAAACTCTGTCAGCCTGTCGATAGTTAGTCGCCCCATACTCCCATCACGGACACAAACAATCTGAAGCAAAAATAACAAGTTATCAGTTTGAAACACAAGAGGACATATGTCATCAACATACAAGAAAAACTCACACTGTGAACTTACACTGTGCCATGCACCATCATCATATTTCTCTTCACTTCTAATTTGAACTTTCTGGTCTCCCACACTGAAACTAAACACGAGTTTTCCATCGGCCACAAACAGAGCCATAAAGTTGTCCTCTTGGACATCTGATGCATAAAAGATGAGGCCGAAAGGTGACTCCATCTTCAGGGACAGAGACAAGTGGCATCTGGAAGACGAAACATGGATCAAGTTATGAATGTAGAAACAAAAGCATGCATGAACACAGAAAGCTTTGAGCAGACACCTGGCTTACTACGAGCAGGTTGTGGGCCTGACACACCTGTCAGACAGAGAATCAGGAATTCCCTTGTAGTGGTGCCTGCTGTTGGCAACGCCGCCATAGTGGAAGGCTTGGCGAGTTGATCTAGGTCTGGGGGAGAGAGGGCAAGACTGGACGTTTGGCTCTGATGACTCCAGATTAGAACTGGGCAGTTCAGGAAGATGACTGGACTTATCTCTGGCAACCTGTGAAAAGCATTGTTGGGTAAGAATTCATCCTTCTAGGGTTCACTATGGGCAAGAATAGATTCCCAATGATCTCAATTAGGTATGTCTGCAGATGAAGTGTTTCAAAAGGAAAAAGGAAACGCCTGCATGTCATTGGAGGAGTTTCGGAAGGAGCATCCAATCCAACGTCTGATTGGATGAAATTAGCATTGGTTGGTCGACCTTTTCTTTTTTTTAAAACACTGATACCTTACATCTCTGACAACAGTCTTTCATTTATTTAGTTCCACGAGCTTGCTGTTGTAGCCTGGGGTATCAGAAGAGTTTTTAGTAGGGATACACATTATCTGCAGCTGATATTAGAACATCTGGTTACAATCCAAAATATGAGCATCAACATGGATCACACTGTTTTAATAACTGATAGTGATTTTTCAGAGATGTCTATGAAGATGCTTCCCTCTTCATAGACATGATACATTCATAGATAGATACATTCATTTCCAAATGTTGGAAAAATGATACTTCCAACATTTGGAAATATTGGAAGTACCAACTTTTCCAAAGTAAATGTTGATACTTTGGAACAAAATCAGTTTTGGTTACGGAGGTAGTGTTAAATTGATATCATTAGTTAAAACAAATCATGAAGAAATAAAACTAAAATGATACTTAAATGTAAAATATGTAATGTAACATAATGTTACTCAAACAGGCCCTGACACAAAGGATTGAACGTATGATTTCTTATTTTCTTGTTCAACTTTTTGAGCTGGTCACCAGAGATGAGAGATTTCTGTCAGATTCTGTAAGATTTCTGCTGGAACTAACCAATCATATTTTGCACTGTAGAAACAAGTCTGCAGAAAACCCGCTCTCATTGATCTAGGCAAACGACTGAGCAGAAGATGAGGAGGGCATGACCTAACTGAGCTGCTGTGTTTGTTTTACCTTTTGAGACTGGCTCTGTTTAGCTTTAGAAGACCCCCTGTGTTGAGACATCAGTGCAGCGGGAGGTTGCTGTACCGGACAGTTCTCCAGGGAAACATTCACCTTCTTGGTGTACTTCTGGAAGTCCTCACCCTCAATGTCTCGGTCTTGTCTACAGACACAGATTGACAGGGACAGAATACATATTGCATTAGAACATAACAAAAACTCTTCATTCTCATGGTTCTTGTACTGAACAGAAGGAGGCCTGTGGAGCCAGATGGAAGCTGTGTTCACAGTGTGGTGGAGACTTACCTGCTGATGTATGCATGGCTGATGCAACCAGTGAAGTTCTTTAAGGTGCTGCTTGGAGAGCCTCCATAGTAAAATGTCTTCATAGGAGAATCAGAAGAGGACTTTGGAGCTGATGGCGAGCGCTTCAACTCCTTTTTGTCTTTGTTGTCCACCAGCAGTAAATTTCTGAGGTGAAGCAGAATGAGGTAGTTAGAAACCTTTGCTGTAACACTGCAGTATTTAACTTTTACAGGTTTTTTTTGCTTATTTGTTGAAATTGTAACTATGGTGTGACAGTTTAATGAGACAAATCTGCAAAAAAAAAGAGCTCCTCTGCCTTATTCCAGTGCTAACTAGAAACAACCAATCAAGAGTCAGGAGGCAGGTTTTAGAGCCTTCAATCACCTGCTCACCTTCCCCTCTTACTCCACTCCATGCTCTCTACTACCCTGCAGCTAGCATAGCCTGTTATGAATGCTCAAGCTAGTTACGGAGGCCACATATGACGCATTATAAACAGTTTTCCTGTAGTAGTAAATTGTTTCTCCACCATTAGCACATTTAGCAGTGAGTACATGAGGACCACTTGACCATCTTGAAAAGTGATCACAATAGAAAAACACTAAAAAGCTTAAAGATATGTTTGATTTATGTTTTCAACATGAGGCAGCTTCCCTCTGGTTGTCTGCTTGTACAGAGCATTTCTCTTCAGATGCATTTAACAGTTGCGTAAAGCTGTTCTGTTTGGGTTTGTCATGGTAACCCAATAGTCCTTTTTTCCATCCCAGTCTTTTCTTCCCCTAATAAATAAAAACATAATTTGAAACCTCCTACCTTTGCTTGTTCACTGAAGCCAGTAAGAAGTGTATCCTTCCGTCGTTGTATTGCTTCTCCTTTGATGTGACCTTTAACCCTCTGTGGTTCAGTGTGACCGCGCCGTTCTCCAGCGCGATGCTGAACTCATCAGACTGAGGAGGAATGTCTTTAGTCAGGCAAGTATTAAGGAACTTGTTTCTTTAATACTCATCAGATGTGATGCATTAAAAAAAATCATTCAACAACATTACTTTATACTATCTTGCAGTGTTTCAACAAGCTTTTATGTCATGTCATGGACAACCTGCTCCAAGGATTACATGGGCGATAAAACTCAAATTGACCATTACTTTGGAAGGAAATGTCACTTTCACAGAATTTTAAGGGTGTCAGAAAATGAGTCAAAAATGTGACATGTAAATGTAGAAGTTTGTGGAGTGTGTGTGTGTGTGTGTGTGTGTGTGTGTGTGTGTGTGTGTGTGTGTGTGTGTGTGTGTGTGTGTGAGATGTTCTTACCCCTTGAGCGTGGTAGAACAGTAGTCCACTGGGCTGCAGCGTTCTGAAGTTAAGCCCTCCTTCGAAGTTGTCGAAGGGTGAGATTTTTGCAGTGGATCCCAGGTAGCTGTGGCCACTGAACGAAGCTTCGCGGGACATCTGGCACAGAAACACACTGCAGTTTCGGAAACTCTTCATTTCTCAGACAGAGCATTTAGAAATCACTTATGACTTTGTGTCAGGGCTCTGACCACACCTCCCCCACTCAGCTCCTCTAATTAGCAGACACCTAGTGGAACTGTGCTTATGAGCTACTTCTCATCCTAAGAATGACTGTTAACGGCATCATAAAGACGAATTGTTGAGATGACATGCTAAAGGGAGAGAGTTGGAAAGAATAGGAGCTTTTTGTTTTCGATATGTACAGCTTTTTCATTATGGCTGACGGTAACACAAGCTGCATTTCCATTGGTTTTCACCTCCCTTTCATTTTGGATGCCGTCTATATTTCTTGTTTGCCTTTTATTATAGAATTCATTAATATCATTAATAAGGAAATTTAAATATATCAAATATATTCATAAACTAGAATTCCGAAAATAAATTACCTTAATGGAAACCCACCAATTTGGAAAAAAACTCTTGGTTTTAAATAAATATTTTTGGTCAGCAAGATGAGGTGATTTTGTTGGCTGTATCAAAATCAGCGTATTTTGCAAAACTGCAATTGAAACTTTTCATGTGTAAGTCATGTGATCAACTCCAGCTTCAGCTTTCTGAGACCCTCATACGGCCGACATTGAAAAACATTGTCTTAGTCCCAGGCTTAAATGTGCTTCAGATTACAGCCAGAGATAAGCAACCATCGAGTTTAAGAGTGTGAGTTGATAAATTGGTCTCTTACAACCAACTCCTCTGGGCAGCCGCTGCTGATCCCAACAGTACCAGGCTCCTCCAGCAGGTTAAAGTCTTTTTTCTGGAACAGGAATCCTTTGACACAACCCTTCAGGCCAACCACAGAAGACAGCTCCGGCCTGTGTGGATACATCTCGTTAAATAATTTCCTTTGTGAAACTACAGACGTTCAACTTAAAATCGACAGTGTTTCTTTGGTTGCCTGTCTACTTAGCAACTCACCTGGATTGGAGGATGCTGGAGGGAGCTCCACCGATGTAGATATCTGAGAAAGGCAGGGAGGTTTGGGGATTCTCAACAGTTTTAACAAGGGTCTTGTCCACCAGTAGAATAACTTTCTTTAACATATGGTAGATCACTGACACCTGTTAAACAGAGACAGTTATAACAATATTTTTGGATCACAGGAACATTATAAAAACAATAGAAAAGAAGATGATCTACCTCGTGGTATTTTGCATCGTTTATTTGAAACTTAGGCGAGTTATTCTCCAAAAGTTTTGGTCCATTGCTGAAGCTAAAGTCATATGTTAGGCGCAGGAAGCCATTCTTTATCTCTAAAAGGAAAAAATTTTTCTAGAAAGAAAGAAAAAACATTTTTCAATATTCAAATATTTTAAATCATGTTTAACTAATGGAAATTAACTTTTACAAAAAGCAGCAATACTGACGCTTACAAGTCTGTCTTTCATTAACAAGACCAGCAGAAGGTCTTCTGCTGGTAATTAGTGTCATATTGACCTCAACAATCTTTAATTCCACTGGTTATTGGTCTAAGATTACCAAACCTAATGTAGGGTCGAGTTGGGGTGGGGGTTTGTGAGGTAAACACTGGACCAATAGATGCCAGTCAGTATATCTCAAATAATGTTCTTATTTGAACATGATCATTTTTTAGGCTCAGTAAGGCTAAGTAAGTTTTTAGGCTCAAGAATTGGTGACCCTTACACCATTAATATTGGACCAGAGCAGTTGGTCCACCATGCTGGTTTCAGAAAATGAAGCAGACTTTTGGCCAAACTTACTCTCTCATCTTGTTCTATGGTGGTACTGATTGGAAAATGACAATTTCTTCTATCTTTTAACCTTTTATTCAAAACAGACATGCAAGACAAGTTAGTGTTTGAATTTCAGAGACAGAAACATTAGAACTGGTGATAAAGTTAAGTCTTGAATCAGCTCAGTTCTGTAGGAATATTCCTTAAAAGTAATTTTTCCCACATTTGTTTGTTTTCTTAAATGAACAATATTGTGTGCTTTCCAGTAATGTAGTACAGTTTTGTAGCACAACCAAAATACTATGTTAACTTCAGTTGTTATAAAAATGCTTTATACATCAAATATGATGTAGCCTACAAGAAATTTACTTCCTAATTTAACATCTTGAAATAGTGTCTCTGTCTCTTTAAAACCTCCTGCTCTTTCTGAAACTCCTCCTCCAGGAAGTCATTACAAAATGGCTCCTTCTGTATTTTAGCAGCACTGCACTCAGAAGTGGATTGCTGGAAACAGACCACAACCCTGCATAAACCCTACGCGCCCTTAGCGGCATAGACAATGAATGGACGGATCAATTGCTGAAATATGAAAAAAAATTAGACGTTGCTGCATTGAAGCTGGAAACTAAATCTGGTAGAGGTAACAATAAGTAAAGGTAACAACTCAGAAGTTGGGCAGAACTGTCCTTCCTTTGGTGAAGCAAGCAGTCTCCATTTCAGACGTACCCCGTTGACCATGAGGAAGACGGTGCAGTTGTTTGTGATCGTTCGTACAGAAATATCAAATCTTATGACTTGACCAAACTTGGCTCTCCTTTCAATTTTACTGACAAGTGCGTAGCCTGTTCCATCAAACAGATAGCTGGCAATGCGACTCTGGGAGAATGCCAACTTGTACCTGACGACAGAGGAGAACTTGTGATCAGGACCTGAACATGATTTTACACCCTATGAGTGGTTTAGATTCTATACCCCTGGAAGCAAAAATAAAACAAAAATACGATGTGGAGAAATTGCCATATCCATATGATTTTAAAATGCATGAA
The DNA here is from genome assembly GCA_903067075.1 of Micropoecilia bifurca. Classification (NCBI taxonomy): domain Eukaryota; kingdom Metazoa; phylum Chordata; class Actinopteri; order Cyprinodontiformes; family Poeciliidae; genus Micropoecilia; species Micropoecilia bifurca. The sequence goes on from CAEGAF010046658.1 coordinate 6,580, forward strand.
GTTTAATCTATCTACTTTTCATCTATGAAAACAATCTCTGTGTGACTAACCCAGTGTCACAGACTCCTAAATCTGTCCCTGCAGGAAGAGATAAAGCCCTGAAAACTTGTAGCTGTATTTGAAGAGAAAAGTGGTTCTATACTTAGCTGACTGCAAATGCACAACTAAGTTTGGATGTTTATATGTCAAACATTTTGAAATCCATACATTCTATTCCTTCCATTTCACAGGCCTACGATTCTTTGTCTTGGACTATCACTTAAAATCCACATGAAACACTTTGAATCAATGGCTGCAACATAAGGAGTGTGAATACTCTCTGGAGGAGCTGTAATGAGTACCTGGGGCAGGGAGGAGAAGCTGCTATTTTTAAAAAGTGAGTCTCTTTGAAGTTGTACAGACTGATGACATCGTTGTTGAGAGAAGCCAACTCGATGCAGCCCACAAACGGGGCCAGACTCAGAGGAGGAGGCAGCTAGATTAGAGATAAAAAACAAAATACATTTGTCAACATTCAGGAAATGCTGGGATTACAGGAGTTCTAGGATTAAACTCACTACCTCGATGTCTGGTGGGACACCTCCAATGAGGAACACCAGATTCTTGGGGTCGATATCGAACAGTGAGTCTACGATGGGAGCTTCGCCTTTCTGGATGAATTTCTGCTCATCTGTGGAGCCCTGACTGGGAATAGTCAGGAAAACTTTTCCATGCCTCCCCAACCTGAAAGAAGAAAATTGTGAATAACCACAAATCTGACATTCATAATTCATAAAAGTTTCTCTGAAACTGAAGTGACCATGTTAGATTTTACTGTAAACTATTTTTGCTACAAATCACCACAGGTTTTGCATGACTTGAACATATGTAGTCCTTCAGTGCCAATTCCCCAATAACAGCTGCAGTATGTAACTTTTATGAAATATGTTTTTTTTGCAGATTATCTGTCAACATTATGACAGATAAATCTGTCATAATGTTGTGACTGTAGGGGACAGATAAAAAGTAAAAAGATAAAAAAAAGACAAAAATTAAATATCCTCCTCCTTCTGGTGCTGCTATTGCTGTCTGAAGAAATCAAAAGCAACCAATCAAAGCAAGGAGGAGGATCTAGGTGCTGCCAATCAATCTCAGGTACTTGCTACTCATTGTGCTAATGGTGGAGGAACAACTCAGTTATGGGAAAACCATTTATCGGCCATCATCGCCAATGCTAACTAGCCTGAGCATTCACAACACACTCTCTTATCAGCACAGCAGAGAGAAAGGAGGCAATGGGAGACAGAAACAAGCAATCCTGCTTCTGATTGGTTGTTTCTAGTTAACACTGGGAGAAGGCACAGATTATCTGTCTTATCGCAAACTGCCTCAACATGGTGACAGTTTCAACAAATATTTAAAAAGTCTATTTTAAAAAATAAAAGTTACATACTGCAGCTTTAATGAAATTTTAAAAAAAGCTTCACATTAAACTGATTTGATTTCTTCAATATGATTTTTGTGACAAATATAAATGCCAGCTGCCAGAGAATATTAATGATAGCCAACAATTCTGTAGTAGATGCTTTGAGTTTACTCTTAAAGGTCCTTTACCTTTCTAATTTGATATAGTTGAAGACTGCTGGCCACTGACTGACAGGCTTGGAGGTCAGAGGGATTTCCACATCGTCTCTCCCGAGGTTGTACACAAACACAAGTTTGTCATTCTTGATGGCCAAACCCATGTAGTCCTTCTTGCCCTGAAAGCAGAAACAGAGTTTATTTTCCCACTGTGAGTTTTTACATGGCTTTACTGTCTTATAACATGCTGGGAAAGATCATTTTAATTCTGTATTTTACTCATTTTAAATATCTGATTCTCATGTGTGCATATTATTAAGTTTTATGTGTGCGCTATTATTCCAAATAATACAAAATTGAACAGACAACTGCATGGAAACAACAGATTCCCAGAGAAACCAGACTGACTGGCTGAGTGTTAGAGTCATGGAGATAAACAGATGAACTCCAAGTTGAACGGACACAATTGCACTTTTGTCTCAGACGTCTCCTGGAAATCCTCAGTCTGGGCCAACTGGTGTGCTTCAAAGCTTTTCACACTAACTGCCAAGATTACAACAAATGCTCCCCGTCACTTCGCTGTGGTCTCTATTTGCCATGACCACCGGCTCCAAGTCTGGGTAAACAGCTTTTCTCTGACCCTAAAAAATTCAATCTGCCTGGATTCCTCACACTTCTGTCTCCCAAATACAGGATGAAGCGGTCCTCTATGGGGTCTTTGTCTGGGTCCACCCTCATGAACAGGCTGATGGATGTCACCGTCTTCAGCTCCTCAGGGTTGCTGGGTGGATGAACTTCAACTGAAGATCGTCCAGTAAATTTCATGGACACCTGAACCTGAAGCCAAATGAAAATCATGTGTTAGAGCTTCTTGTAATATGAACACTTTACACCCTAACCCACTAGAAAAAAACAAAGAAAAGAAGTATAAGTGGATAATTGTAGTTACAGGAGCCCTGAAGCTGAAGGTCAAGCTGAATTTCGTCCTCTGAGCCATTTTATAGACCTGAGCAAATGCATGCTTTCTAGAATTTAAGAGCAAGTTACAAAAAATACCCAAAACATCTACATAATAGTAGAAAATCCCACCTTGAATTTGAATTCATATATACAGTGAAGAAACAAAAAATAAAGACCACATTTACTGAAAATACATTTTCAGTATTTTCAGTGATTTGTGATATGTGTGATTTGATGATTGTGGACAAACATTGTATAAAACTTTTAAATCATTCAGAGCAACTATTGAAAGTAGTGTCTTCCAACTATTTTTCTTTTACCATAAGACATTGACAATGAACATTGACAAACAGAATAAATACAAGTCTGAAAATGCTGATGAGTTTGGACAGGAAGTTGATATATCTCCGGGGAACATAAAAATGATCTCATATCCCATTAACCAAAATTACAACAAAACAGCAAAGAATATGCCACCCTTGGTCGCCCTGGCAACACCATGACTGCTGCTCAGTAAGCAGGTGCTTCTGTTGTTGTGGCTCATGGAGACAGTGCTACACGCTCTCATGTGTTTTGACAGTATGAATGTTTGAATTCCTGCTGCAGCAGAACTCCTCCTCACCACCTTGATCACAGGAAGCAATTGTGATGCAAAGGGTTCCTATATTTATTTAGAGATTATTATGAGAGTAATATGGCTCAGTAAACTGGATGGATTGAGGTTACCAAGTAGATCTGATGTTCTTCACTATGACTGTGAAGTGGTTTGTAGTCAAACATAAACGTAACAAACTAACTTTCTTGGCCACACTTCTGGCTTGAGCGATGAGCTCTCTAATCCTCAGGATGTTGGTGGTCACGTTGTTCACAGGCTTCTTCTCTTCAACCACCTTCAGCTTGTCCAGCAGCTCAGGAACAAGCACATTCAAGTTTTCCACTGCAGGACAGATCCAGGAACATGAGCAGAAATTAGCTTATGATCTTTTAAATTTTTTTACTGTTTTCACAACTTTCACACAGAAACTGTTGTAAACATAAACTTTTCACCTGCTTCCCCAGCAGATGCAACAGCATTTTCGTACGCAGCAGCAGAGTACTCGTTGTTTCTCATGTTGTGAGCCCACTGCTGCACTTTGTTGTTGATGGGAGTGACGGTCTCAAGCACCTCTTCTGAACGGTTCAGAGTCTCTTCTGCCACTTCCAAGGAAAAGTTCAGACGCTGCGGGGTTCTGTCTGAAAACGGTTGCAGATTGACGAGAAACAGAAAAACAGGAAACTGAACTCAGTCAGTGAATATTTCAGTTTGAAGAAGGACTTTTGGTGGTTAAAAAACCGATTCAGACATGCTTATGTCTGAATGACAATTTGAAATACAGAAAAGAGAGTTCAGTTTTGTATATTGGATTTTGTTAAAGGGGCAGAATTAGGTGTTTCTGAGGCATTTTGTGGCACAGCACTTGATTAACTTCAGTTGTTATAAAAATGTTATATATATATATATATCAAATATGACTCAAAAGAAATTTTACTCTGTAATTTAATGCCTTAAAATTGGGCCTCTGTGGCTTTAAAAACTCCTGCTCACAACCTTTTTACAAGGATATCACTGGGAAGTAGCTCCTATAATGAGTTTGCTAATTGCTGCTGGCTAGTCTGAAGGAAATTCTGTGAGGTGGAAGCCTGGAAACTGCAGCTCCTCCTCAGAGCTGCATCTCGAAGGCGGAGATTGGTCTACCCAGGTATTTTGCACAGCTGAGTGGTTGCCATGGAAATTAGAGGATTTTCTTACCAATGCACAAAAGAATCAAGGCAACACTCAGGTATGTTTGTGATGAGGGAACAACATTATATCATAATATAAAGTGTAAAAAGTTTTACGTAATACTCAGATGAGCTAGACTTTTTTTGTCCTCCATCATCTTATATAAATAATTCCCTTCTCACAATCTGAGCTCGGGTCCTGGGAGCTTGAAGGTTCCTCCAGTATCTTGGCTGTGCCTAGTACTGCACATTTCTGGACTGAGATGTCTGATGTTGTTCCTGGGATCTGTTTTAGCCACTGCTCCAGTTTGGGGGTTTCTGCCCCGAGGGCCCCGATGACCACAGGCACCACTGTGGTCTTCACCTTCCAGTACTTTTCCAGTTCCTCCCTGAGGCCCTGGTATTTCTCCAGTTTCTCCTGCTCCTTTTTTTGATGTTCCAAATCACTTGGTATTGCTACATCCACCACAACGGCTTTCTTCTGTTGTTTATCCACCACCACAATGTCTGTGTTCATGACCATTTAAGAAGTCTTGAACTATCAGTATCTATTTTGTGGCTCCAGGCTCAGTTTCTACTAGTACCCCAACAGATGACCAAAGACACACAGACATATTCTTACCTGTCTGAATGACCTGGATGTCATTCGTTATCTCTTCTAGTTTTTTCTGATTTTTTTCCATGGTCCTCTGGGTCTCCTCAATATATAGCACACTGTCAGCCACTTGTATATCTACATCTGTGAAAAAGTAACGAGTTGAGCAGCAGAAGCACACTACACAGAACAGACAGTGAAGGACACTTGAACTTTTCCTACCATGCTGTTCTGATCTCAGTGTAACAGATTGCCGGAAAGCATTTTCACTCTTTGTCACCAGATATCCAAGCTGGGTTTTAATAACACCAATGGCCTAAAACACAAAAGAAAACTCTCACTAAAATCACACTGACTCACAAACTCTGGAAGGTGCACAGTGACGGGCAGCATACGTCTTCTGCTCTCTGAGATAAGTTGAGCGTAGTGAGGGAAGTGATATTGGCATCATCGATGTATTTCACTATGTTGTTGTAGACGTTGGCAGCACTTATTGCTCTCTGAACAAAACCATTGGCATCGCCTTCTTTCAGATCCCTGGAGAAGATAGATTTATAAATCATCTAAAGTGGTTAGAAAAATAGAAAAAAACAATTCACTTCTGCAGGAGAATTTGGGCTGATTTTGATATCAATAACTTTCCTGATGCTTTGCTGTTTCAGTTAAACTCCCCACAATCATGCACTGTGACTGTCACATGACCAAATACCACATGACCAACAGATGGAAATAAATTGTTAATATTGGTTGGTTTCACTCCAGATAGTTGGGGAGCGGTGCATTTCTTTAGACGGAAATAATAGCTCAAGTTTGATCTTTCATAGATTATTTGTCTCATAACAAACTGTAATGACATGGTGATAGTTTTAACATATATGTAAAAATGTTTTTTAAATAAAAGTTACACACACCACCTTTAATTTGAAACATCCAAATTGCAATAGAGCTGCATTTCTAAAATAAAGAAAGAAAGAAAGAAAACAAAATCCTTTCATTATCACAAAAAGATCTCCACAAGTTTGCTTTTTGGATCCATTGCCTGCAGGATGCCAAACTACTTCCTGAACGTCATGTTGCTTCATGAAGTAACATGTACTTGATGTTACATGTTTCAGTAACATGATATGTGTGTACAGAGGGAGTGTCTGGTTGCAGAGAGGTTTCTCACTCCTCCAGCTCGTAGGCCAGCCTCTCCAGCTGCACAGCATGATCATCGGCCTTCTGGACCAAGTCTCTGTCCACCTGCGACAGACGCTCCGTCTTCTCAGTCAGCTTCTGGCTGGCACCGTCGATCTCAGCGTGGTACTCTGTCACATTCTGCAGAGGTTAACACACAGCTCAAGCCAGACATTTACATATGCTGTATAGAAAGAAGCTTTTTTTGTTCTAGAGTCTGACACAAAACAGACTCCAGTGTTCCTGTTTCAGGTCAATTAGGATCAATAAATTCCAGAATAATGAGAGAGAATTTTTTTTAACCTCAAACTTTAACAGATAATTTTTCAAAGAACCAAGGAAATATATGTTAACTTCTGACTTTGCAGAAAGCTTATGACTTGAGTCAGGTTCTTTCCAGTTTGTTGGATATTTGGCCCATTCCTCCTGACAGAACTGGGTCAGATTCATACATCACTTGCTCAAACACACATTTTCAGATCTGCCCTCAAGCTTGTCAGTTGGACAGAAGTCAAAGCTTTGTGGTGACCAGGTCAAAACATTAGCCACTTACTTACTTGAATCTATGCTGAAGGTCACTGTACATTGGGAGGAGCCAGTTGGGACCAATTTACACTGATTGGCTGATGCCCTAATATTTCCACAAAATATTCTTTAATTATGGAGTGCCATTTTATGAAGCACTCCAATCTTCACTCTCCTATGTATGAATGGATTGCACTTGATAACTAAACATAAAATCACAGTTCACTCTTTGCAGGTTCATATTGAGCAGACAATTGTGCAGTTGTAATTTTTAACAAAGCTGAAGTTTGAAGAATAACAGCACCAAAATGTGAACAAAGTGTTTGATCATCTCTATGTAGAGAAAGCTGTTTCATATTTAGCTGTCCATCTTACCTGTGCTATAGCGTCCACCTCAGCCACAGTCCTCTCAGCGGCAGAGATGAAGGTTCTGCTGGTCTCCAGTGTGCCATTGATGACCAGCTGGTCCTCTGTCAGCCGCTGCTGTTTTGTCTGGAGACAGAAAAACAACACTGAGGTCATTTAGAATTATTATATGTTGATGCTGGGTGGGGTTGTCCTTTTTGTTAAATAAAAAAATTTAATTTTAAAATTTAAATTTAAACCTCTGGGTATTATACCTGAATAGATAAATGTGTTTCCATAAACAGAATAGACTGCCAAATATAATATGTCAGTAAATATTAAATGGTTTCTATTTAATAATGTGAATAGGGCTGCATCTAAGGTCAGAGAGGCTTGAAAAAAAGTCAGAGGCGAGGCACAGATGGTTTAGAGGTGCAGAGGAAGTTAACTGGACGTAGTGCTCACTTTGTATAGTTTTGTCCAGTTAAACTTATTGGTTGATGTCTCTCTAATATTTCCATAAAATGATCTTTCATTATGAGACCATTGTGAAAGAACATTATGTCATCATTATGGCATCAGGCATTAAAGGTGAAGATGCCAGATGGGATGAGGAAGATGACAGAATTTCTGGGGGTAGTGATGAAGAAGATGAAGGAGTCTGGTGTGACAGAGGAAGATGTTTGGGACATGATTGGATGGAAACAGATGATCCACTGTGGGAGGCAGAAAGAAGAAGTTGGGTTATGTCAGAAGCCTCAGAGCAATCTGTGGGGTTTGTTGCACATTCAGTCTGATGATTTTCAACTAAAAAAATAAATAAATAAAAGTAAAATTCCACCCCACATTCCAGACTTCCCAGTGGAATCCAGTTAGAAAGACACAAAACAGGCAGAAACAAATCTCATTTCTAGACTTATTTAATAAAAGAGAAAAATTCAACAGGTACTATTTCCAGTTTTTCATTTACTATCAAAGGAAATTCTCTCCTTTGGTTTGTGCCTTGGATATGGTTCCTGTGCAGTAATTCTCCCTGGGCTTCCTGAGCTGCAGATGTTCAGAGGTACAGCATGTGCCCTGTGAAACATCCATGCAGGCTTTTAATTTGAAATTTGGTTAACTGGAACCTCTTAAAGCCAGAAACAAGAACTAGCTGTAGAGGTTAGTGAGCTGGGAGAGATTTTACCCTCCTGATGTTTGGTTGGTTGTTGCAGTAATCTGGGAGTCCAATGAGTCTGTTTTCTTTTACCTTGATTTAGTCTTTTCTTTTAAACAAAAATAATAAGGAAAAAAAATGAAATGAAGATATTACTATTTGTGACTTGGAGTACTCCAAACCATTAACTGGTACTGTTTTATTTAGAGATTCCCCCCACAAAGAAGAAATATGTCTGTCAAAATAAGTTACAGTACTGTGGGAATCTAAAGTTATTTTCATGTGGAGATGATATCATGAGAGCAAGCACTGCCTCTCCCCATTTTAATGTAATGCTCCCAGACTCCCACAGATGGTTTTGTGTTTCTGTTCTCACCGCTTAAAAACACGAGGACCAGACCGCCCAAACATGCGTGACTGAGTCCAAAATCAAGATAAGAATCAGCAGATGCCCCCTGGAGCAGCTTCATGTTGGAACCTTTTCTAACGGCGGGATTGTGGGGAATTGATTCCACCAGTGCATTCTGATCAAAAAGTAACAACAAAGTGTGGTTCCAAGAGCACAATGCTGGGGAAATCACCTCTTTCCTCTGGAATTTGAGGAGGTTGGCTCTGTTCTTGTCCTCTGCTTCCTGCACAGTGTCGGCTGCGCTCAGCAGAAAGTCCCGGGCCTCAGAGAGTCTGGAGGAGAAACGGGACAGGATCTCCTGGACGAACGGGACTCGGCCCTGTGAGATCATCAGCTTCTTCTCCAACTGACGGATGCGCGTCAGCACTGGAAACAAGAATCAAATGTTGATTCGTTACAACTAGAAGTGCTAATGATCTCATAGCTTTGAATTTCACAGGCACTGTGATCTTTCATAGCAAGCTGTTGAGACCGGGGAGCCAGAGAGGCGTGGCTTAGACCAGACAGCGTTCACCTGAGCAACGGGAAATGTGACGGTTTTCCTGAGGGGAAAGTATGATTTAGGTGTTACTACTTACATCAACCAGCGTTGACAGACAACCTTCATGTGAGCAATGTTCAATGTAGCAATGTAGACGTTTATCAATTAATAAATAAATGTAAATACATTAACCAGTATTTTGCACTGTTAGTTGCTACTGGAGAGTTAGAATAGTTTCCTTGTGAAAATAAAAATATTAGCATTGATTTTTAAGCTACATTGACACAGCAGGTTTTGATGCTCAATTCAGATTTTTAGCTGAACTCAGAATTTTTTTGTGTGTTGTTGTTGATACTACTAATTTATCAGTCAGATTGCTGTGAGAACAGTTCACAACCCCAAAGCAACCTGCATGCACAGAGGAACAATGTACGTCACACAGCATTATTACTTCTGATTACAGAAGTAATAATAGGCATAACGGGAATGGATCAATTTTAAAGTTATTCCACAATGGGAGTCAACAGTACTGTTACAAGATCATAATACAAAGGTAGCTACTGAAAAGAAAGCACAACTAATAGCAATGCTAGTTTATGGAGCATTGACTGCAGCTCCTGTAGAGAGTTCAGTCGGAACCAGGACTGATGGGATGTGATGGATGAGCTTCATGTCAAACCTCTCCTGATGCAGAATTATGATCCATGTACCACATTCACAATGTAGACGTTAGATAAAATGCTACGTGACTATTCTACAGACTTTGAAAACAATTATTACCACATATGGCATTGGGATAGATCAGAAATTTCTTTTGACTTGAGCAGTTTTTCTTACACTTTAACCTGTGATATAATAGTGATATAAATGACAAAAAAAATTACAAGACTCATATATTCATATTTTAAAGTCTCAGTATAAGTTTATTGGCCCTCTGTTTGACTGGGAAGTTACCAGGACAGAACAGGATCTGGTTTAATAAATGAACCAATGCTGAGCAGAACCAATCACAGCTCGGCTTGAGGAAGTCATTACTGTATATGTGCAGAATCCTGCTTTGCAATAAATAAATAGTTTTTCTCACAGTCGTGAGCTTCAGTTGTTTCGTCCGTGGCGATGGGTTCCCGTGGTGACAAGTCGAGCTGTTTCATCCATGACACCATTTCCTGTGCGACTTCTGTTTTACGCCTGACGATCTCTGGATCCATCTCCTGCTGGATGTTGTACAGTTCCCAGTCGTGGATCATATCTGTGGACACACACACACACACACACACACACACACACACACACACACACATGGGCTCCAATGAGAACTCTATGGGCCTTGGTCTAATCAGGTTAACAGACATCCACGCCCCTGCAAAGGAAGTTATCGGAAACTTTTATTTCAATATTTGTATGTACAGCTGGGGTTTGATTTTGAGCTTCATGATTTACAGAAAATCCCCCAAAATTCAAACTTAAATCAGAACAGTGATGGATGTTAACCTTTGGCTAGAGCAGAGTTTGTCAACCTTTTTTGGCCCAGCGCCCCCCCAGCCCTTATCCAGGTCCCTCAACGCCCCCCAGTGGCGCAAAGAGGGGGTTTGCAGGTACAGGTGGCGAGTTTTACCCCTCACGTATCGTCGGGGGGGGGGGATAAGAGAGTCCGACAAACCTGTCGAGGGGGTTCGGGGGGAGTGCAGCACAA
>CAEGAF010046663.1:0-12793 GCA_903067075.1 Micropoecilia bifurca
ATTTAAAAACTGGTGTGTAGTTTATAATGTGCACTTTAAGCTCAAGTTGAAAGTGAGACTGAGGGAGGCGGAGTCTTGCTGCTACGCCGTAACAAATTAGACGTTAATAAGAGCTATAAGGCTATGGATCCCTATGGTTTAAAAAATCGATACTCGCGGATGAAAAATCGATACTTTCCGAGCGCGGAAAATATCGATATATATCGCAGAATCGATTTTTTTCCCCTACAGCCCTAACTGCAACAGGAGTTTTATTTTCCTCTGTATTTTTTCTTATCAGTAAAAGACATTAAAAATTGTATTTATTCTGCAGGTTTGCAGTAAACATTTTTGTGAGTTACAAGTCAGAATTCCACAGGAATAGAAAAAGGTTTATTTGCAGCCCTGACCTCAAAATACAATATAGCTTACAGGCTTTCAATAATAGCTGTAATAAACAATTTGAATGTCCAGCCGTTTGTGTCTCACTAAATCTTTACAAAGCATAAAAACATGCACAACCTCTCTTACTAATTATACTCCTTTACTATTTAGTAGATAAATTGTAGAGATATAAAGTATATCCCTCACACTAATTAGCCTGCGTAGTGAGGACAACACCTGTAGGGTTGGACGTTGTTGTTCATATGTCTGAATTTTTACTTCAGAGGTAAACTAGAGATTCACAACTGCAGGATGCCACCAGCAGTGGTACTGAGGCTGCTGTTGTCTGCTTCCATTAGTTTTTTTTTAAATATTTTAACCACATGACACCTGTGCAATGGACTGCAGTAAACTGTTAAGAGGCACAACTCTGGCCCAGGCCAACACAATGGTGTCACTTGACCAGAAGATTTGATCGGGTAAAAGCTAGCCTGGTAAAAACCAGCCCCTTGTCCCACAGTATTTGTTTAGTACAGAGGGTCTGGACTCTTGGCTACTGAGAAACAATTGCTTCCTGGAGGTGTGGACTCTGTTGAAGTTTTATATTTCACCCAATCGATAACATGTGGGTTTGCATGCAATGTGCCAGTTCAATGCCAAAAAGCTTTCCAGAAATTGCATGTGCTGTAAACAAACGTCCTCCACTGCAAAGAGAGAGAAGTGCTGAGCTGAGCGAAGCGGCTGTTAATGTTATTTCAATATTTGGAAGTGAGGCTTCACTCACTTCCTCCGCTGCTGTTGCTAAATCTATAGGCAGAGTGTAATTCTAAAACAGCATAGAAAATTGACATCAACTTGTCCTTCTGTTAGCTGATTAGCCCAGTCAAAAATCAACTGGAACCAATCTGAGTCAAGGGGAGAAAACATAATGGTGGTGTTGCATTTACATAATGGTGGTGTTGCAAACAATACATTGGTTAAAACAAACAATTAAGTTAATACAGATAGTGTAACCAGAAAACAGGAAGACATATACACTCACTCGAAGGTAGGTTTGGTGTGAGACCATCCGTAGAGGTTGTGGACATCATAGTGCCTGACTTTCTTTCCATTGTCAAGTATCTGCTCACTGTTCATGCAAAGAGTCTTGTGGTTCAAGCCCATATGTTGGGATTCCAGGGCTGTATGGTGCACAAAATATGAAAACACACAATCAATTTAAAAATGTCACTCTAGGTGGATTTAGAAAAAACAAAACTCAGATAGATTCTTAGTTTCTTACGTGGCATATATGGAGGATTTTCTAGGAGGGGATCACCAAGACATTTACCACCAACTGTGCCATGGACAAAACTCGCAGGTTCATTCATGTCCTTCAGACAAAAAGTAGATTTCAATGTATAAGAGGAAATGTTGTGGACAATTTTGTGAAGAATATATAAATGGAACAGCCATGTATTTATTTTTCTTATACTCACAATCCAAAGACCATCAAACTTCATCTCTTTATAGAATCCTTGGATTTCTTGTTTCCACCAGGCTGCGGTTTGAGTCCGGAAGAAGTCTGGGAATGCGGTGTACGCCCGGTAGAGCTGGAAATGATCAAGAAACGCACATAATTAAGATGTTAACGTTCACTGAGTTACATTGATGTACCACAAATTTACATAAAGGCCACCAATAGCATATGAAAAGGAATGTGACAAGACTGTGGTAGAAATTTATCCTATAATCTGTGGGTTGCCAGTTTGATTCTCACTCTGTCCGTCTCTGTCGGAATGGGAATGGCGGCTTGCCACCATGACCTTGTGAATGTGTGTATGTGAATGACTGAATGACTAAAATGTAGTGTGAAGCATTTTGGGGTCTTGATAAAGTGCTGTACCTGTAAAAGCCATTTATCATTTCAGATAAAATTTTAAAATAAAGCCCATGCTTACCTAACTTTCCAATAAATTGTTTAAACCAGTTTTACTTTGAGGGTTTCAAAGATGGAAATGATTCAACAGCTGAAATATTCTAAGCTCACAGTGTAAATGTAGGAGACAGTGTACCTCAACTTGGGTGTCCCAGTCAAGACTTTCATCAACTACAACATCTGGAAAATCAGGCCAGACCTAAAAGGCAAAAAGAGTCACAGAAAAGGTCACAAATAATAGAGGAAAAAATAATAATAAAACATCTATCACCATATATTTTTATGTCTCCCTTTATCGGTAGTTCAGGGTCATTTTCTGACCTTGATAATTGAGTCTTACCTTTCCCCACACAATTTCGTTGCTCAGATGACTGGGCCATTTGATGAAGACATCAGCTGCTTTTCCATTGTTGAAAGCATTGTAATCTGTTTTATTGCCTGAAATGGCTGGATCCTGAAATTAAACACACATATACACATCAATAAACCACTCTAGGATTCACAATATATTAAGTTTACTATTGGAATCAAACACATCATTTGTAAGCCTAAAGCATTACAAAAAGCCTCCACTACTTTTTTCTTCAAGTTAAAATGGTTTAATGATATGCACTGTGTGCTAAACTGTAAAAACACCTTTGGAGACATATGGCTGTTTTTGTCTGCTAGCAAGAGCCAAGTGTTGTTTACCAGAATGAAGATGAACCTCATGCCTTCTGCTCTCATGTCATCCACCAGGTGTGGCAGGTTTTTAAAATCTGAGTCCAAAATAAAGTCCATCTGACGCTCCATATAATCGATGTCTGCGTATTGCACGTCCTACAGCAGATGAAAGGTAAAGTTCAGATTAGTTTACGCACGTCTGACAACGTTTGCCAAATTCGCAGCTTGAAATTATTGTGTGATAATTGCTTCTCTAACTTACTAATAAACTCATAAAAAATTGTTTATCCAATTTTAGAAGCAGAATTTTTAACTTGGTCTAATAAGGTGGGAAAATAAAACTAGACTCGACAGTAGAACATTTTTGTCAGTAAGAGATAAATGAGGACCTTAACATTTTTGTAACATATTTCACATTGCTGGCTGCATTGTTTGCTGATGCAGAACTATAATATATATATATATATATATATATTATAGTTCTGCACGTTATTATTTATTTATTATATATGTATAATTATTGTTAAACACTCAACAGACACCCAAAAAGGTCTCTTAAACTTACATAGGGAATATGAGCTGCCTTCATTTCACTGTACAGCTCTGCTATTTCTGAGTCATTGGCATAACCGTAGCGACACAGCTGAAACCCAAGGGACCAGTAGGCAGGTAGAACAGGTCGTCCAATTAGCTGTAAAGACGGAAACAAACAAGAAAGTCAAGGTAATTCAGCAGAGGAAATAGTTGCTTTTTGGGAAAATAGGACAAGGTCCATAAAGCGTATACTTTTTTTGTTTGTTTGTTTTTTGTGTGCTTTAGTGTTTGTATGTGTGTTCGTGTGCATGTGTGTTTGGACCGGCTAAATGAAAGAATGCAATGAAGCAAGGAACTCCCAGCTGCCGCAGTCCATCACCAGCGGCCCAGGGCCAAGTGCAAAACACACACATGCTCACACAGCTAAAGTCACATATATGAAGCAAAGAAGACTCACTGTGGTGTATTCCTGCACAACCATCTCAGGTGTTGGTCCCAGGACCATGTAGAAATCCAAAATGCCTCCAAGTGTGCGGTAGGTCAAAGCCGGAGTTGGCTGGAAAGTCACATCTGGACACAAAATAATCAGATATTAATAACGACTCTTAAAAGTTTTATGTAAAGCCTAATTTGTCCAAGAATAAGCCTGATGTCCTTTGCAGTATGTGAGGTCTAAATCATATTTTTCAGTTTATAAGTGACATTTTTTTCATAGTTTGGCTGCTCCTACAACTAAATGTTTTATTTCCTCTTTGTGACGCATTTTTTTGTTAGTTCATACTAACGGAAATGAGCCCAGGTGTTACAAAGAAAGCTAATTGTGGGCTGAAATCAAGATGGGCAGAAGTGGAGGAATGCGTCCAAAGATAGGAGCTTGAAGAAATTTAACTATTAAATAAAATGTGTGTAACCCAACATTTGTGTTTGAAAATGATATAGTAAAGAATAAGATGTTTTTTTTTCCTCAGAAAGCAGTTTTCAAAGTTTCTCCTCTGTGTGTTTTTGGATTTGAAGAACTGTTCTTGATAGAAGGTAGTAGTTATATGCATGCATAACATAAGTAGTGACTTAACACAAAATTTATTACAACTCTAAAAATAAGTCAATCATTGGGATTATGTGAAAACTGATGAGCTTGTTCTATATCCATTAAACCTTTATCTACCTTTGATTTAGAGTCTGAACTAATGTGTATGCATTTCTCACCCATTGCATTACTGTTCAGCAGCAGCACTCCGTGAGCATCAGCAGTGTCCTCAAGGCCCATGTAGAAGGGATGCACTCCATAGCAGTTCATCTTGTACTGAAGGAATGGAAGTAAATACATTAAAAAAGTATTTAGGGTGTGCCGTGGTGGCGCAAGGGGATAAGGCACAACCCACATACCGAGGACTGAGTCCTCTCCACGGCTGTCGCCGGCTCGACCCCCGACCGTGCCTCATTTACCGCATGTCTTCCCCCTCTCTCAATAACCACTTTCCTGTCTGCCTACTGTCAAATGGAGGCCACTAGAGCCGATAAAAAAACCCATAAAAACAATATACAAAAAAAAAAGTATTTAAATTGTGAAGTTGCCAAATCCTGGTTGAAATGTGGAGATCTGTGCCGTTTGTCCAAAGGCTGGCTTTTCCACCGCTTTGATTTATCATTAGCAAGTCTCTGTAAATATTTTATTGAATGTATTACTATGAAATATCTGCCAGCAGAAGACGTTTCCAGGATAGAACTGGACAGTGGTTGAAAAAGAGCAGATAATATGTTAGCGGAGGAGAAGACATTTGCACTGTCAGATGTCACCATTCGGAAACGATATCTCTAACATAAGAAGCTGATGAACTCCAGCTCAGTTACTACTATAACTTTTTGCATGGATGCAGGAAACATTTTCAGTATTACATTTTTTTCTGTTTTACATGGGGAAAAACTGAGAAATTCTCCCACAACAGCAATTAAAAAAATAAAAATTCTCATCACTTAGTAAGCTCATGATTTAATATCTTGTATTTTAAAGTTTTTGTGTGCACAAAGAAGCTATGTTCTGTCTTCTATATTTATGGTGCTCTGCAGAAAGATTCATATCCCTAGAATTTATCACATCTTGTTATTTTACAGCCACAACTTTCACTTTTTTGGGTTCTTACCTCACAAAAAAAAACTAATCAGCATCTCAAATGAAGTGGATGGAAAATGATACATAACATCCACAAGTTTTTTGGGGGAATATCTTTACCAGTTTCTTACATCACAGAATTGGATTTTTTACTCATCTTGGCAAACCAGTTCTCCCTTGCAAAGAAAAGCTTGATACTGCTTATTTTGATTAAACTTTCAGTTTGCAGATAAGCTCTACTTTGTCTTAAAACGCCGACTAAAGCCAGAAGAAAATACACTGAAGTGCATGGCTGCAACATGACCGAGAAAAGTTCAAGGGCTATGAATATTTTTGCAAAGTAATTATTTTTATTTTTATATGGTGTCTTTTAGCCTTCTTGCCCCCCCTTTCTAGTTTTAATATCCCTGCTGTCTGAGGGCACCATAACATTTGTATGAACTCTGCAGAGCTGTCCCACGTGCTCAGCAATTATGCTTGATAATGCTGATGTAGGTAGAAAGCTCATACTGACTGGCCTTGACACTATTTGGGGAAACATGATGACACTCAAAAACTGCTTCATATCAACAGAACTACATCAAAGTGACATGGCAGAAAGAAAGACAAATTTATACAGGTCACCTCTAACATCTCTGAAGAGTTTAAAGAAATCTGGCACACAGGTGTAGCAAAACACAAGAAGCTTAAAACCTATTGAGAGGACCTAACCTTTGGAACCAAAGGTGCTAATGACTGCTAGTTATGATGAAACCGTGATCAAAAGAGCTTAATAAAAATCCCCATAGTTAGACTGGATACTAAAAAACTCTCTAAGGATGATAATCTTTATTCTTTATTTTTTGAAGGTATGATTTAGTGGAGTACTTACACCAGGAGGCTGGTCCTTTGCAAACATCCCCCAGGTATGATAGTTCAGATCATGTCTATAGGTGGTGTGCTCAGTTTCTCCAAAGCCATAGACAAAATTGGATGACAGTCGAGTCGACACTTGGATGAACAAGTCTGAGAAGGTAAAACCTGGTACGGCAGAGTCCCAGCTGAGGAAAGCGATGGAGGAGGTAATTAGTCAAAAGTAGGGTGGTAGAGGGAATTGTTGTCAAAGGCACTTATTCGCTGTGTCACTTTGAAAAGGGAAAATGGCCCCAAGGAACTGCAACTCTCTCTTTATCAAATCCCCAGAATTTTTACCGAAGAAACTTTGATGGCATGAAATCCGAAGATCTTAACCATAAACTGTAAAATAAGACACCTGTGCTATGAGTTAAGCTCGGAAAAGATTCTTCTTTTGTTATGTGACATCATTGTGACTCCTGCTGAACAACAGGAAGCTACTTTAGTCGCTGACTATGTCAGAGTTCCTTCAGCAAATCTAATTTGTTGACAAAACTAGAGGAGTTAAGTCAGCACTGTTACTTGCTCTCACAGGGTGAAATTGGAGATTTTTAGTTTATAAAATGTAGTATATCTAACTTGATCAGAGCTTTAGGAATAGTCATAATGCTTATTCAGATCATTTATGAAGCACTTTGTAAACAAGTGGACCTCAAAATAAACACATGTTCAACCAATGAACAGGAGAAAACATAAAAAAGTTGAAGGCAAAGAAAACCCCATAAAACACGTTAACATGTTAAAAAATGCACATTGCATGGTGATCAATACAGCATAAAAAAAGTGAATAATAAAAGCTGTTTTGAAAAGGTGAGGTTTCAGTCTCATTTTAAAACCTAAATGACCCGGTCATTTTACTTGTGGATTAAAGATTTCTTTAAGTACTAAAACACATCGTGTTTTTCATTGTGCTGGTGGCCTGGAAGAGAAACATTATAACATTATACTACAAAAAAGTATTTATTAACCAAGCGCCCAAAACAGCAGGATTTGGTGATACAGTCAAAGATTTGACTGGAGTTCAGCCTACCTGAAGCAGGCATTTGATGTTAAATACTCACATTGTGGTTCCTGTGCTCTTTCTTACAACCTGGATGCCGAACGGGTTTTGAGTCACTGAGACCTTATAAAGCCTTTTGCTTTCATCCTCATCAGGAGGTGAAGGAACGGTCAGTGGCACTGGTACTTCAAAGCGTTCAGTTGTTGGGTCCCAAATCTGGACAAAGATGGGGTTTTATTATATTGAGTAATGTAATGGTACGAGTGTCTTTAAGACATATTTTCTAGTAGAAAAGAAGGTAACGGCAGCATAAAAAAACCCACGCTATAATGATAAAAAGTACAAACCTTGAACTGGAGAATGTCGCTGGTATGATACCAAATCTGGACACGGAGGTTGTTCACGTCCGGCGAGCCTGGACGACCACTGCTCCTGTACTTCATGTTCCGAGTGATGTCAAGTGTCATACCGGTACTGCTTTCGCTGGTTGTTGTAACAGTGTAACCGTAGTCACTTGGATAGTAACACCAAGGTACATTATTGATGGTACTTGTCTACATAGGGAACAAAATACAAATTATGAAGGTGATCATTGATCCACAAAACACCATGTGTACTCATGAACATCATCAAGGTGAACTATTACTCACTTGCCACAGGCAGCCCCTGGCCTTGCATTTGGTTTCATCTGCATTATCCTCTGGATGGCAATTAAAACGCTGAAGCTCTTCGCTTATCATGTCCCACTGAACTGTGTAGTTTTCTCCCAGGTTCAGGCCCAGGTTGGACAGGAAAAGCACCTGAAAAGAATCACACCAAACATCGATGCGATCATTCAATCAAGGAGATCCAAACTGTAAAATTTTCATTTGTTTATATTATTTTACTTGCTCGTGAAATGGTGCCTAGTCACAACTTGTATTTCAGTGTTTGTTAATATTTTTTTTCTCTCTATGGATCACTAGATGCGTACAATGTTTCACAGATTCTTTTGTGATGACTATGTCATCCAGAGCAAAGATGGAGAATATTACATTTAGAAACAATTGAATTGAAATGAATGAAAAGGATGGCATTATCAAAATGTTAAACAACAAGAAAATTAAAATAAGAGGAACAGAAAAGAAAACAGGGTTTGAAAAACCGAAGTTGGAGTTAGGCAAGACATTTTTCAAGAGGCCATTAAAATGTTCTTCCAGACAAAATGCTTAAGTAAAATACCACCACCTGTAAATCGGAATCGTTTATTGAAAAACCTGCATGTGTTTAAAGATTTTTGACAGTTGCTATCTACATTCAAGGTCTAGTCTGGACTCACAAAGACAAATGGTCACAACAAGCCCGAGTTTAGGTTCAACAGCACATTTACCCCCCACCCCCAGGAAATGATTACCACAGAGAGTCATTTGATAAATGCAGGCTTGTGTGAGTGACCAGAGAGACCTTGAGCATCTGCAGCTGTGCATACACACACACATGCACAGACACAGAAGGGTGTGGGCGCACACATGAGTACACAAGTGCACAAAGGAAAATGTCTCTTGCACTACTTCACCGGAGACCTCTTGATGCTTTATAAACTCTTGCCTTTTGCTAGTAACCATGAGAGCTTACAGTAGAATCATTGCTCTTAGTCATTATCCTCAATCTTTGTTTTGGTTTCCTGCGCACACACAGGCCCTCACAGAAGGCTCTCATGGCCCTCAACTAATGTGAACTGTTATTATTTCTTACAGTTGGAGGCCAACCTTGAATTTCATACCTATGTGTTTTTCAGGTTTTATTAGAACAAATGGCAGACGTGTAGCTGTTGGAGAGTTTATCCATCCTGCATGTCTGAGGTAACAGTACAGACTGTAAAGTGCTTTTGTTTTAATATAAATTGACACTCACTTGATACTTTATTAGGTTCGCCTTACTTGTTTGGGGTTAGCCCCATTCTACCCGTATCTCTTGCTTACAGGATTTACACTTACAATAATGTTAATAATTGTTTTATTTTAACAAGAGTAGCATCCAGTGTGTTATTGTGCTGCTGCAGCACATCTACTTCAAGGTTCTGCATGTTGTGCATTCAAGGACCGTATTCAGCACACCATGGCAATAACAAGTGGTTATTTGAGCTACTGTTGCCTTCAGACACCTCCCCTTTACACCTCTCTTTTCAGCATCTCTACATGCTGGTGTCTTTCCTAAATCTATGTAGGCATTACCCTGTGAAAGGCAGATTTCCTATTCGTGTAAAAAAAAAACTGCTCCAATAAAATGACCAGTCAATGATTAATTAAAATAATAAAAAAACAGATAAAATGTTGAGTATTTGTTTAATCTTGATAACTTTTTATCCAACTTTATAGGGATCATATGAAAAGACAACAGTAACTTATGAAACCAAGTTTAAAACTGTTTGGTAATAATAGCCCTGGTCTTCATCAAAGTTTTTGGGAACAATCTAAATCCCTTTGAGGCAATTTTTCCCACTTGTCTACAAGGTGACTTTTAGCTTTGTTGTTGTTTGAAGCAGAAGAGTGTGAATCCTCATAGTTTTTTTACACAGAGAGAAAGCTAAAATTAACAGCATGCAAGTCTTTAGCAGAAGCATACCTGAAAAACGTCATGACATCATCAATAAAACAATTAGTGTTTACAGTCAAAATGAGAAACACGTTAAAATTGTCCATTAATGAATAGGTACGAGGAAAAAGAAAGATTACGCAGCAACTAAAACGGTGAGGTGAAGGGGTTAATGTTTTGAGTTCTAGTTAAAGTCTGTTTGTTTACCTGTTTGTCTGCATCATGGTAAAAGCTGGAGTTTGAAAGTGGTGTAACTGAGCCAGAGGACATTTGAGTCACAGAGACAGATGAGGGAGGATTAGGCACTCCCATGATTGTGATCTTCTCGAATTTAAGATTATTTGGATCCTTGTAGCCTGCATGGGTCGCCTGTAAAATCAGGCGTCCCTATAATACAGAAGACAAGAAAAGGGTCAGCGTAAAATTCACTAAATGTGATAGCTACAGTTCAGCAGAATACCTGTTTCATGATTTAATTTAACAAATAAAACACTGACATTTCCTTTGAGTAAGCTTTCAACATTAGAGCATATGAATAACATTAACACTCATACATTAAACATATCTGCCAATTCTCTATTCGGTGTGAAGGAGGAACATCATTTTTATTTTATTTTTCATCCAACAAAGCTTTAGCAACATTTGTAAATCAATCCAGCCGGGTGATCTGGACAAAAGTCCCCATCCACTCTCACCATTAAGAGTGAGCTTGTGTCAATGAAGATACAGTGAAATTGCGTGTGGTTGGAACTTACATCGGCAAAAGAGAACTGGTAGAGGATGTAATTGCCATCGGTAACAGTATCTGAAAGGAAAGTTCAAAGGTTAATAGTAACTGGTCCGCACTTGTGTGGGCTGCTTGCTTGTGTTTGAAATACTTTTATTGACTCATTCAATTCTTTGAGCTCAAATGGATAAGTGCTTCCATTACATAATAATAAAAGAAGGCCTGTAATCAGTGATAATAACAGTGTTGGCGACACAAACACATCTGCTGAAAATGAGAAATGCCACGATACCTCGGGAATCTCCATCATCCCAGAATAACTCCCCAGATGCTTGATTGTTGTCATCAAGAGTAACAATCAGACCCATTGGGTTACGGCGACTGCAGAAATATGGATAAAGCTCTCAAAAATATAACATATACATACAAAAAGGCAGAGAGTTAAATGTGAGACATGCAATGTAATTATATTTATGGGTGACACAGGAGCTGTATGCGAGTACCTGTGGGTTGTGGTGACGTCAGGTTCCTGCGTAGGGAGAATAGCGCCTCCTCTGATGTGCAAGCCCAGCTTGTCAGCAGGTAGATACATATCAACACGCGTTTTGCGGTCTCGGCTCCGCTCCATCTATGTTATTAAAGCAAAAATAGTTGTAGGTTGTGTTCAGGATTAGTTTAATCAAAGGTAACCCTCAAGAATCTGTGTTATGTGTCCACACTTTTCACAGTTTAGGTTGATAATGAAGTTGTTTACCCTGATGTCTGATTATCTTCAGGTATTTGTTCTACCTGAATCTGGTATGCATAACTACCAATTAAAATATTTTCTTTATATGATTATATTTACGTTTTAATGACTGGAACCCGGTCTTTTAAGTCTCACATTGAACATTGTATGCACTTCAAATTAAGGCAAGTGTGCTTCAATAGAAAATGTTTGTTTGTCATCTGGTTTTTTTGGTGAAAAGAGTAGCCACTGCTACCTACAAGAGTGTGATCTAGGAACAGAAGCCATGTGCTTCCTCACAATTTCAATCTTTAGATCAGTTAACTTTAGTTTCCTTGAAGCTTCTACATCGTTGGTAACAGTGGAAGGATAAAACTGTGTTTACTACAAGTGCAAATAAATTAACATCTGTGTATGTCTTCAGACTTCTGGAGGTGTTTCAAAAGCCAGCTAAGTGATAATAATAAGTACATTTAGCTTTGGTTTTGCGCTGTGATATTTTTACCTGTTTTACTTTGTATGCCTTATGGATATTATCACAAACATCACACAAAAATGCAACATTTTAAGTGTGCCAATAGCATAAATGCATGATATCAACCGTTTCATTTTTCCAATTTTGACACTAGTAAATATTCTTTAAAAATTTGATGTTAGATGTTATTGATAGATTTAAATACAAACTGCAAACAAAACTACAATAAATTGGGAAACAATTAGAATCTTGTTTATCACAAAAGAAACCACAGATTGATGTTTCTTTTGTCAACGTTCTGTGATGCCTCAGTTTGCGAGTTTAGGTTTGACATGAGATGACAGTGGAGTGGAGCTGACCCTGCTGGTTATCTTTATGACTGCATCTGATCTCAAAGGCAGCGCAGTCTGATTTATCTACATCTATCTGCTATATTGCAACATATTTCTGGCTTCTGTAGCCAATTTTCCTCTGATGATTTTTTTGACCTGTCTTCCTCTTGCCTTTCATGCCTCCCTTGCTATCCAGATCACACTGATTTATTTAAGATAAGATTGCTGCAATGTGTCCCTTCAGCATCGTAAAGTTCCAAGACAGAGATCTGAACATCTGCAGGAATGTATCGAACTGTTTGCTAAATGCTTTTTTACAACTATGGTAAAACTACAATTTGTAATCCACCCATTTCCCATTTTTGATTTGATTCAATTTCAAATTAGTTTACTTGCATAGCACCAATTCACAAAAAAATAAAATAAAATGTATTCAACTGCCTACATTCAAACTTATCCTAGCTATGAAATGGAGT